>VJMH01005163.1:0-23894 GCA_009835185.1 Aphanomyces stellatus | reverse complement strand
GACAAATCCAGAGGTGAGATGAATCGATACGGTGGTTGAGATTTTCTATCATTGCCCAGCCACCAGAGCCTCCAAGCCGAAGCAGGGTCGACAGAAGGAAACTCGAATTCCTTGGGCAGCATGGACAAACGACCACCCCAGCTGTGCAACACGCTGTGGTGGGTCGAATCGGGGGAATCAGAAGGCAAATTGGCACGAGGTGCAAGCCTCTCGACAAAGTTGGACAGTGTGGTTTCCAAAAACTGTCGCGTTATGTTGCCACCTGCAATACCATGGTCTACGAAAACAACTTGCAATCGTTCCGAGATAGCCTCCGGTACTTGAACGATGGCAGTGTAGTTCTTCTCAATCATTTTAAATAAATCTACGTGAGGTGGTATCCCTGTCGGGCTGATCTGGTCGGACAATAAAGTTACATCAGCTTTCAAGCTAGCCATGAGTGTTGTATTGGCAAAAATGGTGGACGAAAGAAGAGGATGTAGCCGGGGCAGGGGCTAACCAGCCACTTAGAGTGATATACCAGGGATGCCAAAGCATACGATAGAACACCAGACAAGTGATTTTCCATCGCTGGTAAGACCATTGATATAGCCCGACGTACTTTGTCGCTGGCTTGGGGGGGGAATGGGGTGATAAAGTTGCAAATTCGGATTTATGATTAGGCAACCCAGCAACAATTCGTCCAAGATGCTGATCTCCAGCACGCTCGTAGTGTACATATCGCTCCAAAACATGACCCAGTGTCCAACCACACCGCAAACATACACTTGCCATGGATGGACCACTAGTACTTCCAGAACACGCATAAGTAGCAACACCCTTTCGAATTGAGTGAGTACCGATTGCTCCGTTGTCGGAGCTGACGTCAGAGGCAACAAGGCGTGCCAGGGACTTTCCAAATCTATCACGCAGATTGCCACCAGGAAAAAGTTGACCAGGGGTCAGCTGGGAGTGGCTGGCTAAATACACACCAAGAGCTACGAACACACAAGTGACAGGCTTAAATGGGTTGGCATAAATGTGGCGGGGGTCACGGCTCTTTTCGCCGGACTGATCCGTTTTGCTTTTGCAAAATACAACTCCAATGGCGTCTTCCTCAAAGGAAAAATGATCAAACAAAATAGTTTGTGTCGACATAGACCGACACATCAGGTTCCACGAGAGGGCAAGAAACAAGTGTGAGAATCGACCATCCATCAACTTCAACGACGCCAACGACAACGATTCATACGTGGAGAGTCCCATTGGACGTTTCCCCGATTCTTTAATGCCACCAGATTGAGTTTGCTCAGCATGATGGCGTCTCATACCTACTTATACTGTTAAATCCATACACAAAATATTTCTTTTACCTTGAAAAAGATCTTTCATGTCGTCATCGTACTGACTGGGAAGAGGAACCCCTTGTCGTTTGTAGTAGTCCTTGATCGCAGATCGATAGCTCGCCAGTGTTCCAGGCTTATTTGTTGTGTTTTGGTATGCCCATTGAATGAATGCAAGAAAGGCAGGGTACTGAAACCCGTCAAGGTTGATGGAGCCGTCCTCATTGAGCATGTTTGGGCTACCGTTGGACACGATCCACTTCTTTATTTGATTCAAACCACTTTTATACCCAGCTTTGGTTGACTTGGCCACCCGCATGCCGCGGATGTCGTCGAGTGAAGTGTCGTGCTGACATGATGTCGTGGTGAATGAAATCCAGAAATGATTCGTTTTACCCAATGGAACCTGTTCTCTTGCTGCTCGACACGTGTCGCGCAAAATCAGTTTCATTCGAAACAAAAGGAATATATGAAAAATTGTATTGGAAGGATCTCGAAATCCTTGCCTGTTGGGAATTTGCACGACGGCCATCGCGCAATAAGCCGCATACAAATTTGAAAATATATTAACCCCCAGAGTTGGCGGTTGCACTGTAACCACCCGCAATTGCAGTTACACAAAAACGGCCACTGCAACAATGCCCCAAGGACGATTTCTAGGGGCGAATATGACGCTATTATCGAGTTTGTTGACGGCCAACGTGGGACTGTTTTAACCAAAGAAGAGCGCCTTTCTATTCTTCGGCTACATGCGTACTACCAATTCAAGGAAACAGGTCACGCAAATGAGCGAATTGTAAGCCTTCTGGGACATGGAATGACCTCTGTAAAGCAAGTATGGACGAATTACAATAACTCAGCTACAGTCACCGTGGCAAAACAACCTGCCAACTACACTGTACATGCTACTCGCCTTGACGACACCCGCCACACCCAACTTCAGATTCGAAATTTTGTCCGGGAACGTCGTCTTCAACGACAAATAACGGTGGCACATGACGCTATGATGTACTTGCACGCGCATGGATAGGTAGATTTCAACCCTGAAAACAAGAAGGCCCTGAATTTGCCTTCGTGTTATCCAGAGGTACCTTCTCAAGCATGGGTACAAACGAGGAAAAAAGACTGGATTTGCTCTCTACTCATTGTCAGAGAAAAACTCTCTTGCGCGCGCTGAATATGTCCAACCCATGATGTAGAATTTGAACTCGGTCGAACCACGCCCTGTTGTGTATCTAGATGAATCATATATCCATCAACGTTATGCTCGTGACGAACTCAGCCTGTACTGTCCGAACAACGAACATGATCTACAGGTGAAGGTCATGGCCAAAGGCACACGTTACTGCTTTATTGCAGCGCTGCTGGACGATTGTAGCCATGACGAAGGAATTTTGTCTGTGGACATCTTTGAAGGTGCCTCACATGGTCAGAAGGAAACAAAAGACTACCATGAGATGTTTGACCATCAGTATTTCTTTTTATGGTTTTCGGCGCTGTTGGATCAACTAGATTCTTTCAATATCCACAATGCAATAATTGTTATGGACAACGCCAAATATCATAAGAAGCTGCCCCCGGGTACACCACACTCTGGCTTGCGTAAGGCAGAGATGCAAGAAGCATGTGAATCGATTGGGATTGCTTTTGTACTTACGGATTTGAAGCCCACCTTGTGGGCGAAATTGATTCATCATGTCCAAACAAATGTTGATCCAGAAATTGTTGGTTTGGCGCGTGCCCGTGGTCATTCTATCCTTTTTACACCACCTCATCATTCTGATCTACAACCAATAGATTTGATTTGGGCTATTGTGAAGGGGCAAGTTGGTAGACAATTCTGCAAGGGTACAACATTCAAGAAAGTGTACACGCGTCTGACCGATGCATTGAACTCATTGACATCAAAGGCGATGAAAGGCTGCATCAGTGCCTCCGAAAGAAATTTGGCCAAGCTCAGAGAATATCTCACTGCTGTGGATGACGACGAAAGCGAGGACGAAGTATCAACTCTCTCTCTTCGAAAACGATGGATAAATTGGCAACCTGTAGATATATATCTCTCTTTATGTTATATTTTCTATGCACATATATTCACCAGGAAGGAACGAGCCACGTGTTCTGTCTGCTCAATTTCACCCCGTCAAAAATCATACAATTCTCAGTTGGATGCTCGACCTCTGTTAGTTAACTTTAATTAGTACGTAGTAACTAACTAAACGAAATTTCCATTTATTAGTGCACACTAACTAAATGGAAGTTAGTGCGCACTAACTAAAAACGAATATCGGCAAGAAGTCCCTCATCGTGTGATGCATCCACTGTGAGCGACAAACATTCGAGATGTGGTAGCAGCCAAGGCGACACCGTATGCATTTATCGACCCCATTTGCCTTGAATAAACTGCATTGGGCACCCAAGAGTCAATCTTGATGGACGAATGTGGTTTCACATGGCGCACTGAGGGTTAAAATTAGATTCAATCAAAAAGGTGCAATAAGGGTGGATCATGGTGCCGGAGAAGCAATGGCGCGACAAGGGTGAAATGATGGACAAGCGGTAGCCCACTCCCCTCCTTCTCGCAAGTCATTACTTCCACATAGGACGGCGCGAAAAGTACACGGCAGCGACTTTCGCCGTGTGATTGATCAACTTCGCCGCGACTTGCTCGGGTCTGGGGGCGGTCGGTCGACGAACCAAGACGACGAAGAAGAATTGGATGGTGACCGCCGCGGTCGTCATTTGGTCCAAGTGTGTGTGCGGAAGCGTCCAATGCTGCCGCACGAAGCCAAGAAGCGGGAATTTGACGTCGTCACGTGTGTCGGGGGACGCTCCGTCGTCGTGCACGACTGTCAAATGTATGCCGGTACGACCACGGCATCTCTAGTCGTCCATCACATGGTGGCCAGACATGAAACGCAAGTTTATTGAATCCCACGCACATGTCTTTTCCAAGTGCTTTGCCGAAGACGCCACGACTGGTGACGTCTACGACCACGTCGCGCAACCCCTGGTGGCTCATGCGCTCGACGGTGGTAAATCTGTTTTGATGATGTACGACACATTCTTTCAACACCTCGTTTTGACATCGTCTTAGGTATGGCCAAACGGGGTCTGGGAAAACGTACACCATGTCTGGCTTGCAAGAGGTCATCATAGTCACGTCTACCAGCGTTCCATGACGATCCAATCAGGCCATGGCCCACATGCTCTTTGCCGTCCCTGGCATGTCGGCGACCGTCTCGGCCGTCGAAATCGCAGGCGCCAAATGCTGTGGTACGCTCGACAATTCGATCGACACACCTTCGTCACACGCGCCTCTCGACAGACCTCCTCCGTCGGCGCATCAAAGTCATCGTCTGCGACGACGCGAGTGGAAACAGCCAGCTCCTCAACGTATCGGAACGGACCGTGGCCTCGGCGCCGGCGCTGCTTGACACGATTCACGATGCGCTGGACCAGCGCGCGACCGAAGCCGTTCGCGGTTCCTCTCTGCTCCGATTCATGATGGTGTCTGTAGACGGCCGTGAACGCCGTGTCGTCGCGGTCGCACTTTTTGTGCCGCGTCCAGCTCGCGAGCGGCGGGAGCCTCACGCTCTTGGATCTTGCCGGGAGCGAACGCAACGAAGATTCGTTCCATCACTCGGCCGAGCGGCGCCGCGAGACGAGTGAAATCAACGCGAGCCACCTCGCGCTCAAGCAGTGCGTCTTGGCGTTGGGGGGCCACGCCGGTGAGAAACGAACGGACGACGAAACCTCGGCCGCGTTTGTGCCGTACCGCGCGTCCACGCTCACGCGGCTGCTCAAAGACTCGCTCTGGGCCAAAGGCGCGCGCGCCGCCATCGTCGCAACCATTTCTCCATTGGCCACTGGTGCGTCCTATTCTTGGTGTGTCATGGCTGACCCTGTCAAGACACGGAGCACACACTCCACACGCTCGAGTATGCGAGCCGCATGTTGGCCGAGGCGCCGGGTGTGCGCAAGCAAAAGGTGGACGTTGCGACCGCCCCCGACGAAAACAAGGCCAAAGCAATCAAGGACTGGACGACCTCCGACGTGAGCGAGTGGTGGCATGGTCTTAAGAAAGGATTGTATGCCAAGTACGCAGCGAATGCCAAGGCCGTGGACGGAAAGATGCTCCTGCGACTGGGTCTCCCGCGGGTGATCCAGCTCTGCAACAACAACGCGATCGACGGCGATGCTCTCTTCAAGCTCTTGCAAAAAGAAAAGGCGCGTGACGACAAGGCCGACAAGGAGCGCCGCGCGCGGAATTTGGTCCAGCGCAAGAAATAAAATGTTGGGCGAGGTGGAGCGGATCAAATAAACGCATTTTAGATCAGCCCTGCTCGAGACAGTCCAAGTTCCAAGCTCTGTCGCTGCCAGCGTTTGGTCTCGTTTCAATTGACCTTTCGCTGTCAAATGACGTTGGAATGGACGTCAGTATCGTCCGACAATCAAAGCAATTGAAAATTAAATAAGAAACACGCGACAGGACGACTAGGCACAGCCACGACCACCGAGGACGGGGCTACACGACCACGACGACGGGTTCGTGTTGAGCATGCCGACGACGAGAAGTCCCGTGAGGAGGACCCACCAAACGCAGACGACGACGACGCCGACGCGCCTACTGGCGCCGCCAAACTTGCGCCACACTTGGGCGTCGATCTTTTGCGACGGGAGCCAGACGAGGCTCACGAGGGTGGCAAAGCCAATGAGGACACCATAGCTGTAGACGTGTGCGACGCTTGACTGCGTGGCGGGATTGTTTTGAAAGAGATTGACCACGTCGGTCCATTTCTCGGCCACGATCGAGCCATTGACGAGAAACTGGCCGCGCCAGTTGGCCTCTCGGAGCGGGGCTTCCATGACGCTGAAGAGGGCGGTTGAGACGGGGATGGCGGCGAGTTGGACCGAGACGACGAGGCTGTAGAGCGTGGCTTCGTAGCCGACAGTCGCGAGTTCGACGATGGGGAAGAGCGAGACGAGGAAGCGGATTCCGGATGGGATTTGGAGAAGCAGCAACGCGCCGTACCAAAACCACGGGTGGCGACACGTGTCGTAGGTTGTAAAGGACGTGTGCAGCGCGCCGACAACGCCGACGGCGAGGGTGGTCCAGTACATTGTGTGCGTCCAACTGCATTTGGCCAGATGGGACGCGCCGAGGAGCATGGGGAGGCTAAAGGCGAGGACGCCGGCGGCCGTCACGAGCAGCGGGTCGCGCGGTGCCAAGTCGGCATGCGGAGCATGCAGCCATGTCCGTTCGACCAAAACGTCCAAGACGTCGCGCTTGAAGGACGACGTCGTGCCAGCGCCTGCGTGGACGGCCATGGAAAAGGCAAATGAAAAGGCAAGGATGCTTGCGACGGCCTTGGACTGTAGAAGCTGCCAGAGGCCGAGGCAACGGTCGACGAGCGGCGCAACTTTGACGGTCGGGGGTTCCGCAACCACGTAAATTACAAACGGGATGGGCACGAGCGCAAGCATCGCGAGCGAGAAAAAGAGCGCTTTTCGAATCGTGTCGTCCGAAGTCCATTCCTTCGTGTTGCCGCCTTCGAGAAAGGCCAAGTAAACTTGCGCGAGCGCCGTGCCGAGGAATTTCGTGCCGACGACAAGCGCTTGGAGTCGACCGCGCTCGACGAGCGACTCTCGCTGCGCCCATTCGACGAGCAGGCCTTCGCCCGCGACGTCCGCCATGGACACGCCGATGCACGCGCCGAGAAGGAGCGGCACTAGGACGTCGCTCGATTGGTCAAACACGCCAACGACGATCGCGGCGACAAGGACAAACAACGCGCCAACGAGCCACCCAGCGACCATGTACGACTTGCGCCGGTACCCCACGAGCGGCACAAGGTCGGTGACGAGGCCCATGACGAAGCGGAGCGACGCGGGGAAGAGCATGAACGACGTGTGAATGCTAAAGATCGGGTAAAAGGGCGCGAGGAGCGGTGCCACCGTCGCGACACGGGCGTATCGCTCTTCGTCGTGGAGGACCAGGGCTGGGAACGCACCAAACATGACACCAACGAAGAGGGAACTCACGAGGAGACCGGCATGAGACTTGCTCCAGAGCTGAACTGCGCCGCCGGGTCGGAGCGGGCCGCCGCCTTGACCGAAATGGACGAGACAGAGACGGTCGTAAAGTTGTCGGAGATTGCAGTCCTGCAGGTCGACCGTCGCACTCTGGCGGTCGTCGCGCATGTCGTTTTCCGCTGCCTCTAGCATCAGTCGCATTTCCTTCGTGACTACGCCTCCGAGCCTAAAGGGTTGCAGGTTCGACAAGGCGAAAGTTCCAATCGTTGGGTCAGACAAGCCGCCATTCATCGTCGTGCCGTGCTGTCTTGCCGTCGTCGGCGTCGCCGCCGTGTTGCCTCCCTGTCGTGCTGTCTGAATATCCACGTATATGGGGCTGGGTGACGGGTACGGGTTGCCAGGCGGCGGGGGCGCCGCGCCTTTCTTTCGCGGCACTGCACTCGATCCACCGCGCAGCATGTTTGCTTCTATTTCAAACAAAGAATTGCGCCCTCCGTGCACAATATTAGCCAATCATATGATCGGATTTGCTCTACATACAAAAACCAAGTCTACTCAAGAGAGTGTTCAGTTACACAACCCACGTCACCTCATTTCACGCGCCGCAGCGGTGTCGGCGGTTCGACTGCCTTGAGGGCAGGATGGATGATGTATTTGTGTCCTGGTGAAAGAAGAGAATGCCCACTCGGCCTGCATGTACGAGAAGGACACGTCGGGAACATCCCCATGGACATAACACATGCATGTGCGCATTGGTTTCGCGGCACGGACCGAGAGTGTTACGAACGCTTGGGGGCGTCGCAGTTCGCCCGTCGCTTCCGACAAAAGGATCCTTCGGCCGGTCAATCAACAGCCTGTTCTGTATCCTATCCTCCTCTTCACATGACCACACATGTCGGAATGTTTCCTTCCCCTGCATCGCACAGAAGTTTGCACAATTGACAGAGATGCGTTAATGTTCAACATCCATCCCACGCAAGCACCTTTCGCGCAATTCTCCACACACGATGGCCCCACGTCGTTCCAAAAGTACAGTCGTGGATTTCATCATTTTAAGCCCGCCGCCGTCGACTTCTTTGGAATGCTCCATTGGTCGGCCATGGTCGTTTGCTTCATCTTGGTCTCCTCCTTGAAGGACGCGCGTCTGGCATGCCACAACGCCTTGGGACACGCCTTTGTTTCGTAAAAGTCTTCTTCCTGGGACCGCGCCACCACAAACGACGAGACGAGCGCCGACTTGGACGGGGACTTTGTCTTGGTGGGAGATGCTTTTTTGGACTTTGAAAGCAGGCCCATGCCCAGGCGTTTCGGCGGCGGTGGCGCCGATGGCTTCGTTGTCGCCACCCGGGCGGGCACGGGGTTGTGGAAGTTGCTCAGGAACGTATCGTAGTCCAATCGTTGCTTCTTTCGCATCTGCGCGTTTTCCTCCTCGATGAATGCATCCAGGTCAGCCTCGTCGGCGGCGCCAGACGAGGAGGCATTTGATCTCTGACTGGTTGCCGACGCCGAAGATGGTGGCGGCGGTCGTGGCGGGGATTGCGTTTTGGATTTCCGCGGGGGTGACGCATCCATGCGGCGGCGGGCCGCGCTCTTGTCGCATGCGTTCTTTCGCAAATACTTTGTCTCGACCAACTCGGTCTTTGACGGTCTCGACTTACTCTGATTCTCTGCGTCAAGAAAGGCATCCAAATCATCCTTCCTTGGCGGCGGCGGGGACCGGGGGCGCCGTCGACCCAGACTACTGGACCGCGTCGGCGGCGAGCCATCGTGGGTCAACTTGCGGTGTGGTTGAGATGTCGAAGTCGCTTTGGTTGGGGATACAAAGGTCGAAGCAGACAGTCGGGCGGTCGACTTAAGAGTCTTTGAAGGCTTTGTTGGCTCCTTCTTGGGCGACGGTAATCGAACGGATGGCTTCGCGGCGGATGATTTTAACTCGAACACGTCGTCGTCAGAATCTTCTTCGACGATTCTTTTGGAGTCGGGGGTCGAAGCAAGCGTGGGCGTGTGCGACGATGTTGCGGAGAGTTTGGTGAAAAATTTACTGATCGAGATCGATTGGGTCGACGACGACTTGGATTTAGCCGACGACTTCTTCGGCTTGTACATTTTGCCGCGATCCTCGCGATTCTTCTCTGTATCCTTCTTCGTATCGATGACATTGCTTGTTCCGTACACTGCGGCATATGCGTCGCGCACAACCTATACGAATGGTCGTTCGTCCAAAGTGGCACCTCGTCAACGACGTACGTTCTTCATCGCCGCTTTGAGCACCGCGCTCGCTGACTCCCCGCGGATCTTGCCGGGAATCAACTCGTATGTGTACACTTTTCTCCATCCCCCGCCCGGCGCTTTCACATCGTCGCCGTCGGCGTCCTTGATGCGCTTCACCATTGCATTCCGACTGATCCTGTGGAAATCCGCGTGAGAAGAGAAATAGAGACCCGCGGGACGTACGTATCTTGACTCTCGAGGTGCACGGGGTAATCATTCATGATGTCGCTGCGGATGCGCAAGACTACCGACCTAGTTAACCACCGATCGTCGCCGATATGTGCCTACCTTTCGACTCGCGGCGGCCACGTGGATCGCCTGCGACAAAGACGGTGGAGTAGTAGGCGATGATTTCGCCAACTTGAAGCACTTCGTGGTCAAGTGCCAATGTTTCTTCATTCTCTTTCCCTCGTCCTTCGTCACCACTCTCGTCGCCGCCTTTCCGCTTGGCGTCAGTCATGGCTTTTGCTTTGCCGATATCCGCGGCAAAACTGCGCTCGGTGGGAATCGCTCTGCGGCTATCTCATTGGTTCATACAATTTTTTATCTCTTCTGATTGGTTGTTATCTACAAGCTCGTTGTTGATTGGCCCATTCTATTCTGCGTCCAACTGTGAAACGGCGGGGCAGTCACAGCGCCGACGACGACGAGGGCACGATCGCCGCTTCCATGCGCGCAAGCGTCGAAGCGAGCATGACGGCCGTCGTCAGCGCGCTTCTCTTCGTGGCGCCGCCGTCTAGGACGTTGTCATGTGTCTTCATCTCCGGCACAATGCACGCTTCCAGTGCGTCGACGAATCCTTCTACGACTCGACGGAGCTGGCGGCATTCACGCGCGTCTTGCTTGTCGAGTGCCATCAACCCCGTCGCTCGACCTCGCAACTCCTTGACGAGTTGTCGTTCCGTCGCGCCCGCGCCGCGGAGGACCGATGGGTCCAGAACGAGAGTCGTGAGTTCGTGCATCGACGCCTACGCCATCATGTCATGTCTGCGCGTCCTCGTCGAGCACGTACTTGGATGACATGCTGGAGCTCTTCGTACGCCATGGAATCGCCGCAGCACGCGAGGCAGAGTGTTGAAACAGGCCGTCTGCGCGCCGCCACTGCCGCCGTCGATGGCTTCTTGCTGCCGACCATCGCAACAAAGGCAGATTTGCCCACGGTGAGCTCTTCCACCGAGTCCAGCACCCCCAGTTGGTCCACCGAGACGTTGGCAGCGGCCCAATCGCTCATCACAGCAGCGCCACTCACAGCTTGAACGGCGTCTACGCTCGCTATGACAAGGATGCATATGTGGGGAAGAAATCCAAACCCATGTGGAGGATAGAGAGCCGCTCCATCGACGCGATGCGATGCGCCAGTAAATAGGTTGCCAACGTCGGCGGGATTTTCTTCTGCGAGAGAACGAGATCCACGCCACAGGCATAAAGGCGGTCTGCGGCGGCGCGCCAAGCCGCCATCGTGGCGTCCTCGGCCAGCGAACTTTTGGTCGTCGATGAGGGCGGTAGCATCTACTTGCCATGTCAACCGACGAAAATGTTTTGAACGACATGCAAGTGAACCCCGTAGTCGAGTTGAATCGTGATTTCCAAGTCTTTGGGCGGGGCATCCGTCGGTCGGAGCGTGACATTAAAGAGAGCGACTCGGAGTTGTTGCAGGGGTGCGTGGGTGCGAACGACGTGCCCGGGGACGTATACGGTGTGGTGCAAGACCTGCAAACGGTCACTCGGGCAAGGGACTCCAATGGCTACCTTGGACGACGCGCCAACACCTGGAACGTGGACATGGCGGACGAGGGGAGGTGTGGTAGGGTGTTGCAAAAGAGAGGGGAGGTGCGTCAAGAACACATCGGTGAGCAGCGCATAGACCCGTGGCGCCACGTTGGCGACACGTTTTGGGGCAAGGATGCCGCGGAGGACGGCGTCCATCGAGGCTGAGTCATGCAGGTCGATGGTTTCTTCCAAGGACGCGATCGATTCCAAACTCCAATCGAGCGCGACATGCAGCCCTGGGAGCGAATTGGAGACATGTGGCCAACGAGGGGTCGTGCCTGAGAGAAGCATGGGCTTGGGAATGTCGGAGTAGCGATCGCCCAAGACGATGTCGAGAAGGAGTCTGCATGCGAACGATCGCATTCATGCTTCATGCAGTCTAGGATGAAGGGTACCTCGTGGACAACATGACGCAGAAGAGACCACCGTCGTGGAATTGCTTCATCTAGAGTTAATGGATGGTGAGATGCATGCGGAGAGAAAACATACATGGCTCTGGACGAATTGAAGCACGAGGGTGCCGACGGAGGAATCCAAACTATGGGTGAGATGACGGAGGTGATCAACGGGGAAGTGCGCACTTGGCCCGCTCGAAGATCCTCGCTGCACTTGATGTGAGAACGAACGCATCAGCACACTGTACATTCGCCTGAATGAGCACACTCCTGGAATGTGATAAATTGCACTCGATATTGGAATCGATCAGATCTTCGGACGTACTGCCCACGCGGCCCATACGCCATGGAGCTCATGTGCCACAGCTCCAACGCGAGACGTCGTATGTCTTCTTCGATTTTAGCCTTCCCGCATACCTACAACGGGGAGAATTGCGCATCGGCGGCACCCGCGGCGCGCAAACCTCGATGTCGAAAGCCCGCATTTTTCAAACCTTGGATCTTACGCATACTTATCCGGATCGAGCCACGTTTATCCGGTGGAATCGTCGGAATGTTGGTATTTCAAACATCATTCAGGGCTGTGGTCCAACCTTTTTTGTTCAGAGGTGCACCCAGAATGCCCCAACGCGAGCGGGATCAGCTTCTTCATGCCTTGGCCGAGGCCGTCACATTCTTCGCACACGAAGCAAGGAGGCGGAGAGAGAAGGCAGCAGCGACGGCTTCATCGCGGCGGACATCGACGTCTCCTCGCCATGACATCATGATGTGGTTTCGCGAGCTCTCCCCCATGCAGCGGGCGGCCGTGTGCGCGACGGTGGACGTCTCCTTCGTACGTCTCGTGATTCAAATGAAAGCGGCACCCAAGTCAAGATCCAGGTCCCGTGTCGACGAGTTCCAAGTCTTGCGTCCGTCGGTGCTCAAGGATTCTACGACGTTGTCCTCCATGTACGAGTCCGACGTGTGATCCGCTGCTGACCTCGTCCAGGACATTTGCGCGGCGACCTGTGGTCCGAACATGTGATGGCGACGAAGTCGTTGGTACGTGATCGATTCTCTCGACCCCTCATGCTTACATTGTCCACAGTACCGACAAGCGCGGCGTTTCATGCGGCCGCCGCGTCCTTCCTCGACGGCGTTCGCATCTTCAACACCCACAAGTCGTGCGACACGGTCGCACCATCCGTCTCGCTCGCCGCGGACCTTGATTCCTTTTTTGCGGCCATGGACACCCTTACCTGTGGGCATTTCCTCGCGCATGTCCCCGACGCAGCCGTCCTTCGCGCCGCGCCATTTGCCGAACTTCCCGTGCGTATTGCTTCCTTCTCTTCTTGGGACTGCATTAACAGCCATATCAGTGGCTCGCTCAACGGGGATATTATTCGCTGGCGACCTATCTTGCACACCAAATGGTAGCGCAATGCCACCTCTTGGGATGCATAACATCGTTTGCGTGTAGGAACTCAACCTCTGGCTCCACCACCACCGACAACAGTCTACATCCCTTGCAGACATCCCCCATGTCGGTCTGCTTGCCACGCACCACCTCGCGCGGGAATGGCACCGCGCGCCGCCCGCCACGCAGCACGACATCCTCCGCCGCCTCGCTGTCGCCACCAAATCCTTTGTCGTTGAACTGTGTCCCCGTCGCCGTCCGTTACCACCATGGAGTAGTCTGAAAATGGCGCTCGGTCTCGTCCATCAAGTCATGCACGAAACCAAGCCCTCGACCCACGACGACAACGGCGAAGGATGGTTTAGTTGTTCGCTCGTCGACGCCGGCGCGCGGCCGCAAGTCGCGCTCGTCCGTCTTCTCTGGGCCGAAGAGCTGCAAAAAGAGGCGGCGGCGCTGCTCAGCCTCTCGCTTAGCAACGTCACAACGTCCGAGCAGGGCGCCCCCCCGACGCGCAAACAACTCAAGAAGAAGGCCCAGTCTAAGCAACGCAAGGCCAAAGCCCGTGACGTGGCGCTGCACCGCACGCGGCTCGAAGCAGTGCTCGGCCAACTCAAGCAGCGGCTCAAGACGGAGCAAAAGCAACACGCCGCCGCGCACGCGGTCGTGGCCAGCGTCGTTGCCGACCTTGTCGACCATGTGTGTATGGCAGCGGCGGCGACGACGGCCGCCACGCCGAAACCGAAAAAGAAATTCAAAAAGAAACCCAAGGTACTCCCGAGTCCCGTGTGTTTGCCAACACCAGACGACGAGCGGCGGCCCGGGTTTTTGCTTCTGCACCTCGATAGCCCTCGGAGTTCGTCGGTCGGGTCCCCGTCCACGGCGAGGGACGACGAACCCATGTCCCATCCCTCGTTTTACGAACCTTTTCCCCAAACGTCGCGGCATTTCTTCCCTGAACCGTTCCCGTTTACCTTGGTACGAGGGACCGCTTTTCGTGGTGGCGATCCCACAATTTAAATATAAAAATGTAGGACCCACCGCCGCCGACCGACGAAACATATTTTTTGCCCGAGCTGTTCCAAGAAGATTCTACCCCACGTCCCCACGAACGACAGCACGTGACGTCATCGCGCGACTGGGCCTTTCCAACGTTGGAATGGCAGAGCTTCAAGTGGCGCCACTCGGAAACGCGGCTCCCGACATGGATGATGGACAGCGGCACGACGACGGCCCCGCCCCCGCCCCCAACGACTCCGATCCACGCGGCTCCCCCGCCGCCGCCGACCCATGCTTTCCCATCGCCCCCGGCCACGCTCTCTCCAGCACCCGTGGCAACCTGCGATCAAAGCACCCAAGCCAACGATGTCGAAGACGACGAACGCGCCGCCGCCGTCGACGCCCTTCAACTGGTCGTGGACCAGCAAGCTCAGGTGCAATCAACCAAGTTGCATGGTTCCCACACAAGTTGGATGACGTAGGCCATGGCAGCAGTGCAAGCCGAGGTTGCGCATTTACAGCACGCGGTCCGGGATCTCCAAGCGACGGTCTTTTCCCTCCAGACTGAACTGCAAAACCAACAAGCAGCGTCTCCCCAACAACCGCTCGTGGCCCCCGCCACGCCACCAACGCCACCGCCGCCCGCGACCACGCGATTCAACGGCCTCTTTGTCTCGGTACCCATGTCTCTTCTACCGCCCAAGACCAAACTGCACTGGGACATTTGCGAATTTGTGTCCCACTTGCAAGCCGAGACGCAAAGTCGACTGGCGGCCCACACGGCGGTCAGTCGCTTTTGCGTTTCGGCCGTCCAAGCGCTGTGGCCGCGCGCCCAAGTCCGTCCGTATGGCTCGTTTGTCACGGGTCTCTCCCTTCCCTCGAGGTAAAATGGTTCCATGGACAATGATCGTTCACGACGACGGTGTAGTGACCTCGACTTGGTCATTTGCCTCCCCAAAGTCCGCCGCGACGAACCGGCCGAGGTGTGTCAAATCGCTCGCGTCCATTCATTTTTTCGGTCGATGACGTGGCGTAGGCCCCCGGTGTCCTCGAAGGCCGGAACGCGATCAAAGAAACGTGGCAGCAAAACCTCGCGCGGAAACTCCGTTCCGAGTCGTGGGTCGTGCCCGAATCGGTCAAGACGATCCCGAACGCGTCGATTCCAATCATCACGCTCTTGGCCACGGCGCCGTACCACGTTCGATTGGACATTTCGTTTGAAGGACCGGGCCACAATGGCCTCGCGACCAACGATCTCGTCCATTCGTTTCTGCATGAACTGCCCGCGCTCCTCCCACTCATGCTCGTGCTCAAGACATTCATCATCGACCGCGGACTCGGCGTCGCCTACACTGGCGGGCTCTCGAGCTATGCGCTGCTGCTCATGCTCACGCGGTTCCTCCAGGAATTCGAAATGGGGAGTCGAAGCCACGGAGACACGGTCTCGACGCAATGCAACCTCGTAGTGAGTACGCAAAGCCGTGCCGACTTTGGTACGATGTTGCTCGGGTTTATGGACTTTTACGGCTCGAAATTTGACCAGCGGCAGACAGGAATCAGGTACTCGGCCGTGTACTTGTTGAAAAGGTGTGACGAATGAACGATAGTGTCGCGTCGCGGTGTTTTTTGGACCGAGACGCGCTCGTGCAACAACACGCGACGACGACGACGACGACGCTGTGGCACAACGTGCACATGGAGCACGTGCAGTTTGAAAATTTGAATTTGAGCTCGCCAGGGTCGCGCCGCCGCGACCACTGGAGCGCGGCGCCGCCAACGTTCAAACCAACGGATTACGACCCGCATAAATTCGACCCGATTTACATTGAAGACCCGCTCCGGCCAGGCAACAACGTCGGTCGGAATTGCTTTCGCATCATGCAGCTGCGTCGGGTATGTGGAAAGTGGATGTTGCCACACCGACAATTATATTTGTTGCTCACACTCGTGACTTGAAGGCACTTGTGACGGCGTGGGCCACACTAAACGACGCCCCAGGTAGCCTCCCCGCCAACACTTATGTCGGCGGTGTCGCACTCCACCCCAACAATCTCCTCCGCAGCATCCTCACATGCACCAACGAACCCAAATACAAACACGCGACGCACCACACACCCTTTGACGAGACGCATGCGCCAATGCTGCACCACCACCACCACCCGCTCTCGTCCCCCGTGCGCCAGCTGCACGTGCACCCACGACAGCATTCGGCCACCAAGGCCAGGAAGCAGCCGTGGAGTAGCGGCAGCAGCAGCAGCGGCGGCATGTCCCGCCACGACGTGAGCCACCAAATGCCGCAGCGCCGCCATAGCGAATGTGTCAACGACGCGCAGAGCAGCGGCGGCGGCGGGCGACCGTCGTCCATCACGACGGGGCACGACATCATGCTGAGTCCGTCGAGTGTGCGGTCGCTCAGTTTTGCAGACGTGGTTGTCAAGCAGCTCCGTCTCACGCCCGACCATGCAAAAACCGACGACGACGCACCACTGCTCATGGACAAAAGTGTCGATTAGGATCACACGCGGCTGTAGATAAAACCCTAACCAATAGATTAGGGGGGAAACGTAGAGGGGGGATGCATACATGTTTTTCGCGTTTGCATTTTATGAGTTCGAGTTTCGTGAGGGTTTGCAGCATGTCCTTGGCTTGGATCACGCCAATGTTGCTCGTTTTCACGAGTTCCCCGATCGACCTATGAGACATGAGAAGATGGACGAGAGCAAAATGAGGACGAACATGCCGCGGAGCGAATCGCCGAGAACAAAGAGAATGCGCTCGAGTTTGGCAACTTCAGAGGCCGACTGGTACTTTGGCGGGATCTTGGCGCGGGCGCCTGCATAAGTATCGTATCGATGAGGATGCAAGTAGATCAAGGAGGAAGAAAACCTTTCGGCCAGTGGAAAGTTCGCGGCGGGGGCAGGGGCTGTTGTTGTTTGGGAGGTTTGAGTTTCGATTTCGGCCGCGGCGGGTCGGATCTGGGTGGGAGTGCACTCGGGGCTTTCATCACGGGGATCTTTGACATGGTCGTCGCAGAGGATGGAGGAACAGGGGAGATAGAGGCCTTGGACGGCACCGGGGCTGGCGTCGCAACGATGACGGGCACTTTCTTTGGCGGTGGAGACGGAAGCGGGACCTCAACGCATGTCTTTTGCAGTGTGATGGCGGTGAGCAGCGCTCCGAAAGAGTGGTTGAAGGCAACGAGACGATTGTTGACACCCGATAGTTTTTGCACATTCTTGTCGAGATCTCGCATCGCATGGTGCAGCCGACCGAGCTCTCGCTCGATTTCGCTGTGCATTAGACGACGGCGGCGGCGGCAGGATTCAAATTCGCCGTTTGTGCGAAATTCATTTGGACCAATCAGATGATGACTTTGAATTTGTAAATATGTTGGCAAAAAATTACGAAAATCAAAACTTCACGAAATTTTGCGCTGCATGAAAATGAACCAAGCATCGCGGCAAACCTCTCTCATGTACCTCAACATGAAAGCAACATCGATCCTTCGCTTGGAATAGGTCCCTTCAAGAATACGAAAAAAGACTCGTTTCGGGGGAGTCAATTTGCCACCTCGCGAGAATGCCTCACTTGTGTGCTCCTCTCCAAGTTGGTCATAGTTGTGCGAGCCAAGTAGACGCGAAAGGGCCACAAGAGGATAGATTGGGATTTAAATGTCGCGACATGCTAGCAAAGAGCACATCCGTTTTCTCATGTTCTGCTGGTTAACCAACATCTGAAGCCAAGTCTACCTACAGGTATTTTGAAGACTGAGAGCCGATCTTAAGCCAGTGTACTTGACTGTGCAGCCAAACGACTAAATTATTTGGTCAATTTTGCATTACTTGTTGTTAAATAGAAGACGCTTGGACGATCTAGTGGAACGTTCAGCCAGTGTTCATATTCAAAAGATAAAATGTTCACTTGTTAGTCAATTTACATCTGGCAAAAGATCTTGCCCGAGCCAGGGGCAGCAGCGACCGAGCTCGTGTCAAAGTCATCGGGCAATTGTTTGCAGTAGCACACGCCCGGCTCGCCCGTTGGCGACAACATGTCCCCGAGCGGCCCACGCACCCACACGAACGCGTTGGCAACGTCGCCGCAGCCCACGCCGCAGTCGTCGTAGTTGCCTTCAAAGTCCGAGACATCGTCGGCGCCATCCAAGTCGCCCTCGACGCAGAACGCATAGTCGTCGTACTTGAGCAGCGCCGTCGCTTTCAAATCCACGGCCTTGCTCCACACAGGGTTGTACGAGAAGACATCGGATTGACAAGCGCAGGATTTGTCGTATCCGCGGTGGGAGATGCCGGTGGTGGCGGGCCAGTCGGCGAGGCACTGGGCCTTGCAGTCCTCGACGGTGGCGGTGGTGTTGTAGGTAGCGAGGACGCCTCCATCACGGCTGGCGACGGCGTTGCGGGGAAATTCGAGCCACTTGTGGTCGTCGGCAGAGGCAACCATGGCCAAGGCCGCAGGAAGTAGCATCGCAGTGAAGACGTGCATGTTGGGAGATGAGGGAGATATCGGAAATGAACTGTGTTGGGAAGCTGTGTTGGGAAAGTCAAGATTGCAGAGCGAGCGATACAGTGCAAATCCACATTGCAAATGCGTCAAAATTTGGGCGAATATTCTCAGACTGACACCATGTGGTATAGAAACACTCATTCTTCTCGCTGGGTTGATACTTTAATTTCAACCAAGCGAGAAAAACTCCACCTACAATGCAATTTTGTTCATGCCTCAATTTTCAAAGGACGAAAGTTTACGCGATTGCCCAAGCAATTTGCGAATATCGACACGTTTCGTAAACAACTTCAGCACCATTGAAGCACTCTGTCGTTGTTTGCTCGGTGGAAGAGGGCGAGTTTCCCGCTCACCAACCATGATCACAACAGAACGACACGTTTGCTGTGGGTAATGGGTGTTCTCTCTGCCGATTAATAGAAACATTGCCCGTGTGCCTCAAACCATTTTTTCTGCGATGTTGTGGAGCTCTTGTTGCGTGCTCCTGATGGCCACTACTTGTGATACTACAACCTCTACCCTTTCGTATTTACAGCTGTAGTAGTAGAATGGACTTTTCATAGCGTTGTTCAAGCTACAAATTCCCAACAACCCCCACAAAAAATGTACTGAAAGTACAACATGTGATTTGCGTTGTTGCGTTGTAGGCTTTCCCAAGAAAACAATTTGGTTCGTTTTTTTGTCTTGGAGTTCTTGAAGGCTTTCTGATAGTATCCCTATGTCGACTAGCAACACAAAACCTCGATCGGGCGGATCGTGACCGTCAAATTTTTCATCAACGTTAACGAAACATAAGCACCACTGCGCAATTATTCAGCTACACACACAACACATACTCAAGCTCTCATGACAAGACAATATTATATTTTTGCACCAGCGTTCGGGCGCCGATCCGAACGCTGGTGCAAAAATATAATACCCAACTTTGAGTGGTGATTCATTTGCCTCTTCAAATTGTACAACATCTTCTTGCAACTTGCAGTAAAACGAATGAAATTTATCGTACCTTTCACACCGGACTCACGATTTCTTATACTGGACAAACTAATCTTGGCCAATAAACAATCACCTTCCACAGATCTGGTACAACCATCGTGGTGGATGATGTACACGACGCCAACAAGTGCTGTTATTCAAAACTCCTTCTCAAGCCACGAGCATGTGCCGCGTCTGTCAACTTGTATTGTTGTTTTCATTCGAAGCTGGAGCGGCATGCCCAATGAATCGGCTGACGGAAATCGGCAGAGAATCGGCAGAAAGAATTACCCAATCAACGTTCGTTTCGTGAATTTGTTTCACCAATCACAATCGACTATTCCTTTTAGGGGCATACACGACAAATTGTTTCTCCCGGAGTCCCATACAAAAACCAATACAATTGAATAGATGCGCATTGATGATGTGGTTTTGAGACAGTTTGAGAAGCAAATATAATACCTTTTCAAGCGAGAGGTGCTTGACAAGTGACAACACGACAAACCGCCCGCCAAAATTTCAACTTGAAAACTCAATTGTATCAATCATTACCAGAAAGAAATATATTTTGGATAAGTATTCCAAAGACAACGAAATCCTAATTGTATATGAAATATAATTCTTCCTGACACAGTAAAACTGATAAATTGAAGTACTCACAGTGTCGTACTGTAGTGAGGTTTCAAGTGAAATTTGACAGAACACACAAATTTTGGCGTCGAGACGTCCCACAGCACAATTCTTCAAAAAAAGATCAAAAACACACCGTCGAGGACTGCAAGGCCTAGTGCCTCGCCGACTGGCTTGCCACCACCGGCATCTCCCACCGCGGATACGACAAATCCTGCGCTTGTCAAACCGATGTCTTCTCGTACAACCCCGTGTGGAGCAAGGCCGTGGATTTGAAAGCGACGGCGCTGCTCAAGTACGACGACTATGCGTTCTGCGTCGAGGGCGACTTGGATGGCGCCGACGATGTCTCGGACTTTGAAGGCAACTACGACGACTGCGGCGTGGGCTGCGGCGACGTTGCCAATGCGTTCGTGTGGGCTGCGGCGACGTTGCCAATGCGTTCGTGTGGGTGCGTGTGCCGCTCGGGGACATGTTGTCGCCGACGGGCGAGCCGGGCGTGTGCTACTGCAAACAATTGCCCGATGACTTTGACACGAGCTCGGTCGCTGCTGCCCCTGGCTCGGGCAAGATCTTTTGCCAGATGTAAATTGACTTACACGAGAACATTATTTCATTCGATCACGAGTGCTTGTTGAGTGTGGTGTTTTTGACGAAGCCGTGTTTTGGGGGACAAGCGGACGCAAATGTTGAACATCTCGTGGGGGCACTCCCAGCGAGTCCTGAAGCAGAGTAGTTTTAGATTACTCGTTTCCGCCTCTTTAACCCACCACGTCATTCGACGGCTGATGCCAACTCAAGACTAGTCCCCTTTCTTACGAATGTTGCACACAACATTGATTCACCATGAGCGTTTTCGTTGAATTCGTCGTTACCAGGTTGACCCACCCAATACAGTGTACGATCAAGGATGCAGAAAATATCACAATACGAGAGCTGCCCTTGAGAAGTTATCGGTCGCATAGTCGCTGAATAAGAACCTAAACCCCCTCTTTTAGGTCAATTGTTCGGCCACGGTCTTCGTTCTTCGATGTTTATGCCAGGTACAAGTTGAATGTCATGCCAAAGAACTCAGCACAGGGACGACGAGAGTGCATGATAGGGAGAACAGAAAACTGGAAAGCTATATTCCAGTTGCAAAATGAACAGTCTTTCACGAGACTTTTGATGCAGTACTCCAGAGTACACTATAATGAGTTACTAGTATGATTAATAATGATTGGATGATTGATTGGCCTGTTCAACTTAATATATTTACTCCCTGTTCCATCCAAGCCATTGCAGAACATTTCTGGACATTTCTTGGTTTCGCTTGCCACGTTGAAGTGAATGATTTTGGCCCCTAACAAATCATGGAGAAGCGAATAAGCTTGAATGAATTCCCAACGATGTCCTTGATAAACGAAAATGCCGCTGTGCAGTTGAGTCAATGAGGCAGAGGCGCTGCCTCAATGAACTCGACAGAAATGCCATTGCAGAAGTGATAATGCCAAGTTGAATAGGAAATATGGTTACGTGGCGCAAAATGCATCGTCATTGATCAAATCCAATCGGACTTCTAGTCACAACGAGCCCTCTGGCTCAATTTCTTTCGGCATTGACTTTTTCAGTTCGTCAGAAGGTGTAATTTCAATCAATTGTTACAACTGAAGAAATGTCAATTTCAATAATTTACAATTGAAGTTGACAGACGAAGTCAGAACACCCATTTTAGCGTCAAAAGCCCACAAAAAATTTCTGCCCAACTACTTTCCACCATCTTGCCTCATACAGATCATTTCCGATTTCTCTCGCATCCACCAACATGCACGCCATCTCTGCGATGTTTCTCCCCGCGGCCTTGGTCATCGCCGTCTCAGCCGCCGACCACAAGTGGCTCGAGTTTCCCGGCAACGCCGTCGCCAACCGTGATGGAGGCCTTCTCGCCACCTACACCTCCATCGCCACCGTCGACGACTGCAAGGCCCAGTGCCTCGCCCACTGGCCCGCCACCACAGGCATCTCCCACCGCGGATACGACAAATCCTGTGCGTGCCAAACCAATGTCTTCTCGTACAACCCCGTGTGGAGCAAGGCCGTGGATTTGAAAGCGACGGCGCTGCTCAAGTACGACGACAATGCGTTCTGCGTCGAGGGCGACTTCACTGGCGCCGTCGACGTCTCCAACTTTAAAGGGAACTACAACAACTGCGGCAAGGGCTGCCGTGGGGTCGCCAATGCGTTCGTGTGGGTGCGCGGGCCGCTCGGGGACATGCTGTCGCCAACGGGCGAGCCGGGTATGTGCTACTGCAAGAAATTGCCAAGCGGCTTTTACACGAGATCGATTGCTGCCGCCCCTGGCTCGGGCAAGATCTTCTGTCAGATGTAAACTGTCGTCTATATTATCTCCTTCACTCCTGAACGAGGACTAGACTTGTTGGAGTAGCCTTTCCCGGTGTGTCTTTTGCTATGACAATAACGATATATGCTACTCTTAACATTATACGATCGTGTTTGTTGTTGGTGCCAGCGCGGTGGTCCCAAGACAGCTAATGCCGCCAACAAAGGCCAGCAACTCGAGACGGCATTCGCACGAATGACAACCAATGCCGACGTCGCAAAAAAGTCTGTAGGGGCATTGATGGCCGCGTCGCGCAACGTAGGCAACGGGTACAACGAAGCTGTGGCTGGCTTGGACATGCGAACCCACCACTTAGCATCCGAAAAGCAGCAGATCAACAGTGCACGCTGCCAACGAGACAGAAACGAGCAAAGCGTTGCCAGTTCGACCTCTGGTTCAACATCCTCACATACGACCTACTCAGGTCGAGGGCGGCCCCGAGGTTCAGACTACACGGCCTCAGGCAACCTAGGTAGATGCTAAGGTCATTAACTCGATGAGAGCCAAACGCGCGAGAGAGAGAACACCTTTAAATGATATCAACAAACAAAATGCCCAGCGAATATGCGCATCATTAAGCACAATCATCTATAATCAAACCGACGCTACGTCGCGCAAGGCTTGTTCAAACACGTCCGCTGGTTGCCCACCGGAAATCAAATGCGTGTCGTTGATGATGATAGCCGGGACGCTGTTGATGCCCATCGCACGCCACTTGGCCTCGGCGCGCTTGACGTCCGTGGCGTATTGGCCAGTGGAGAGCACCCGCCTTGCTTCTTGGGCATCCAACCCGGCGGCCACGGCGGCGTCCACCAGCACAGCCTCGGAGCTCGGGTCTTTGCCATGGGTAAAGTAGTCTGTGAAGAGCGTCATCTTGAGCGTGTGTTGCGTGGCACTGTCCTTGGTGCCAGCCCAGTGGAGGAGTCGATGGGCGTCGAATGTGTTGTAGATGCGCTTGCGGGTAAACCCAAACGTAAAGCCGACTTGCTGGCCGCGTTGGCGCAGGGCGTCGCGTCCGCTGACAAAGTCGGCTGGCTTGCCGCCGTACTTGCGCACGAGATGCTCGTCGATGTCTTCGCCTTCTTTGGCCATCGTCGGGTTGATCTCGAACGGCTCAAAGTGAATGTCGGCTTGGATTGACGGAGACACGCGGGCGATGGCTTCTTCGAGGGACTTGAGGCCGATGGGGCACCACGGACACGCGA
>VJMH01005162.1:0-29840 GCA_009835185.1 Aphanomyces stellatus | reverse complement strand
CGCTCTTGAGTGATATAGAACCACTTCTCGTCCAAGTGGACGTATTCAAGCATGTCCTTGAAATCCATACCTTCATTGATCATGCTCATAGCAAATTGCAAGCGATTGTATTTGTTTGCATCGGTCAAAGGTGGTCGGATTGAACTAGAGTGTGCACGAAACATTCCATGCTTGAGATATCTGTGCAAGGAACCAAGAGATATCCCTACAGCTTAATGAGAAGATATTTGAGCATGAATCAACCTGTCTTTGCCGAAATACTGCGCAAGTTTGTACGCTGTGCCAGTGGAAGCTTTAGTAGAGCTTCTTTGACTTGTTCCGGGGCGTGCGCAGGCTTCCGACCGACCCTTCCTTTCTTCTTGCTGGCAACGCTCACCATCATGTTGCCCTCCACGACACCCTGCTCCTTCGCACGCTTGAGGACATTTCGGATCGTCGTAACGTGGCAATTTTATTTCGCTGCCAACGCGTCGCCGAATCCATTTGGTAATCTTGCTTTGAACGAGCCACTGCTGATGAGAAACAACTCACGGAGGATCGCCTCACGCTCTTCGATCGAGAGGTCTTGTCGGCCCATTGTAATCTCAGAATGAATGTCTCTGAATTTTATCTGGATTAAATTATGCAAACTTTCGGCATCGAGTTGGAAGTCATTGCCTCAAAAGTTTCCCACTCAAAGCACATGAATCGAATCGTCTTGGCGCGCTCTCACGAGTTGACCAATTAGGAAGGCTTATTTCTTCTCCAGGTTGACGACATTGCAATTTGAATTTCACTTGGAATTTTAATAAATGTCAGACATGTACACCCTCCCTCAAGTCGAGAAATTAATTTGGAACGGAGGGAGTATTTAGATCAAGAAAATCCAATAAAAGAGGGAGTATTTTGGCAAGAGTGGTCGTTGGCTGATTTTGACAATTTCGGCCCTGGCTGAGATATACCCTAACGTTATCCTCACCAATCAACCCTTCCACGGTAGCGACACGGTGACGGAGAAAGTACTACAGTTGACGTCAAAAGACATTATCCAACTGGACATGCGACTGCCATATGAGGGTATATGATGAGTAGCAAAACCGAAACTAGAGTACTAGTAAACTCATACTCATAGAACCTCGTCTCCATGACGCGTTCTGGAGTTCTACGTTGTACAAAATCGTACCGTGATGGCCATTATGCGCAAAGTGGCTGCGATCGAAGTCGTCGACCTCGACTCGTGCGCACTGGTTTGGACAAAAAATCGAACACAGTCACACTGTCATTGACAACAATGGTGGGTCACAAGGCGCACAAAGGTAACAGGAGGGTCACGCGAAACAATATCCTTGTGAGGCATGAATGCGTCCAACAAATGCACGATGGCTTAAAAACATAGAAACGTGTTCTATCTGTCCCCACTCAACAGTTTAGATGCCAGGGATGCAACCCACTGATTGTATGTCGGCGCACGAAAACGACAAATCACACGACCAAACAACACGTGTTTTGTCTCTTTTACATTTCGACAGTCCCAAACAGACTCAGGGCTTCCATACAGTCGTCGTCCAAATCTATCGGCGACAGCGTCGTCGAAACGGTACTCCAAGGCTCAAAGGAGGTGGCTCCAATCTT
Source organism: Aphanomyces stellatus (assembly GCA_009835185.1). NCBI lineage: Eukaryota > Oomycota > Saprolegniomycetes > Saprolegniales > Verrucalvaceae > Aphanomyces > Aphanomyces stellatus. The sequence continues at coordinate 28,229 of VJMH01005162.1, read as the reverse complement.
GAGCGGCCCCTGTTTTGACCAAGAAGGGGAGTAAATGGGCACCAAGTCGTTGATCTGGATCGGAGCAACAACGACGTGCTGTGGCGTGCCTGAGTGTTTGGCGCACCAATGGCCAGTTCGAGCACTTGAGGCACACCCATCGATCAAACATTTCTTGCCCCCGCCGTGGGCGATGCATCGGCCGAATGCCCGTGGCTGCTTTTGGCACCCTTGCACCAAACACAACTTCTTCAAAGCCAACGAGGCGTGACGAGAGCAGAGGTTGCCGACGCGAGAGTTGGCAGAGCATCCGTCCACTTGACAAGGGCGCTTGCCACCGTGTTTGACGCATAGTTTTCGAGCGTAGACTTGGTTGCGGCAGTTAACTGCGCCCGTGCAAATGGCGCGGTGGCGGTGAAAAGGACACTTCAGCGTATCCTCTGTGACGAAGGTCGAGCAGTCCTTGAAGTAGCAGGGCACCATTGGGAAGGAATTGTTTTTTGACGAAAATTGAAAAATGAAAGAGGGGAGTCGTGCTGACGTCGCCAGGAGCGGTGTCCCACACCTTTGTTTACATTGCGATAAATACTGCGTCATACCATCCCAAAGAGCTCAAGTCAACCCAAGAAGCGTCCCAAAACGCACAATAACTGACCAGATGAATAACTCTGAATCAAATGCACTCCTCAAAACTAATTACTCGATTAAAATCGTGTAATCAGTTTTATAACAAAAAACTATATTTTGGCAAATCTTGTGATAAATGGAAAAGTATCTCTTCTCGCGTATCACAACCATTTCCAGTGAAAACGATCCGAATTATCACGAAAAGTGGAATAAGAAATATATTTACGACTTGAAGTTGAATGTTTTTGCTCAAACCCAATATTATGCTCCTTTTCGTGTCCTCCATCTGCCTTTATGCGCCATGGACAAACTCATCAGGAACATGACAAAAAGCTCTGTCGAGGACGCATGATGAAAGGACACACCAGTTAGTCCAGGTCAATTCGCTTCGCGTATCTTCACGTATTCTATACATATTTAAAAAGTATTTTTGCCGGAGTAAAAAAAATGGATTCACCGTTTGAAATATTCCATTACTACGTAGTATTTGACAGGTGGTAGCATTTTTCATTTTTGGAAACATAAAAATATTGAATTGATTGCTGGAATACTTTATTTGGTGGCATCCAGACAGACCCTTGAACTTTACAGTACATCCATGTGTTTGAGGGTTGGCGTTTCCCGGTGATTTACTCGATTCTATTTCGGAATTGAGTTATACAGTCCTTGCTGTCAGTTTGGTTAAAAACATTTTGCCGTGACTTAATCTGAGCGGGGTGTGAAGCAAAACCTGGTCATTATTGACGCGCTTGGAACACCGCCGTATGATTTTCGGCCCATGCTTTCGATGGCTCAAAGCGGTTCGTGAGGCGTCATATTTGGTAAATTATCGATTCCATACATGCGCGCATCACCTGCTCGACTTGCGTTCAGCCTTATGGAACCATCCAGGATCACATGTCGTCGGGAGTATATTTGATAGGGTTTGAATCGCCTTGAATTTCATCAAGTACTTTGTCCTATTGTTTGTATTACATTTCAGATCAACACTCAGCTCCTGCTGAAGACTTCAACCGTATTAGAAGTGGACATAAGTCCATGGGTTACCCTAGCCCTGTATGATTTGAACAACTGGCTCTTTCGGTCTCACAACTCAAGGTTGTTAGAGTTGCCAGCAACTTCATCCAATCATGACGCATTAGTCGATGTAGTACTGTTTAATACTAGTATGACAAAAGTCGTGGTCGGTCTGAACGCCCTGATAATTACTCAATCGATAACACCTGCATTTTCAGTGCAGCGGCGCGACAATGACAAACATCCAAGGGACTGTCTTCAGCGCCAAGGGGTCTTCCCTGAGTGACAACCGTAATGCACACAATAACTCACCAGACTTTTTTGTTCACTATTTTGTAAATTGTTGCTGGCAGGTGAGTTTATTTTGATACTTTTCCGGATAAAATTATGTATTTTTATTCGTATTCCTAATGAAACATATTATACTTGATATTTGTAGGATTCATTAAATTTATTTACCATGGTCATGTGTTTGGTGAGAGTAATTCTGTGCTTGAGTGGTACTATTGGTGAGTTATTGTGTGATTTAGGATCTCTGGTGACAGATGGTATGTTGACAAAATGAATACCCATTCATTTTGTCAACATACCATCGGGTACACAGAGGCAGTACAACATGTGAAATATTGCACAAACGATATGACCTACTACGTAGTACTGTATGACATCAATGAGTACGTATATTCAGGATGATTGGTAAAATGCACAACGTTCGTTTCTGCACCAAGATTTCGTTTTTTCGAGAATAACTCACCGCTTGAAGTGCATAGAAGAATTATACTCCAAGTATTTGTATTTGTTATACAATATTCGGAGTTGTTTTGTGTTTTCTATGAGGCGTGTCACTGCAATACCTGAGGTTTAGTTTCTGGATGTTGGGAACACCACACCCAACACGTAGTACTTTGCAAACAACAAAAAGTAATGCTTCCAAATCGCAAAACAGTCGATCGGTATTTTCGTGGGTAGATTGCAAGAGTAAAAATGTAACCCCTGGCCATTAGCAACTCCATTTTCGGTGGAGCAGGGGGATAAGGCATCGTCCACATATCTACGTTGGCCACCTTACTGTAATCGGAGCAACACATGCTATTTGCTCCAGGCTGTAAGAATGTTTGGCGCAACAATTTCCATCTCGAGCACTAGAGCCACAGCCATTAATCAAACATTTCTTGCCCCCGCCGTGGGCGGTGCAATCGTCCGAATGCCCGGGACTGCTTCTGGCACCCTTGCACCAAACACAACTTCTTCTTGGCGGACGAAGCGTGATGAGAGCAGAGGTTGCCCACGCGGGAGTTGGTGGAGCACCCAGTCACTTGACAAGGACGCTTGCCACCGTGTTTGACGCACAGTTGTCGAGCATGGACTTGGTCGTGGCAGCGATACAATTGGCGCGAAGGCGATGGAATTAACATTTGAACACGTCGTCGGTGATACCGTGGAATTTGAAAATGACATTAAGGTGATGATGGATGCACCCAGTGTCTTTAAATTACATATGGTGAGTGAACAATGTGTTCAACTGCAAGGAGTTCCATAATTATCTGGGAGTTGGTCATGTGCCCATTGTGCCACACTCATACCATACGTGCAACTTTGCTAATTCCTGGGTACGAAGTTCTTGGAAGCATAAGTTTTGGTGCAAAGGTTTTGAGAAGACAGCTCGCAGTTTTGATTTGAATGTTACATTCGACGTTTTGTTCACCGAGTTCTGAAATTCATTATAATTCACCTCAGCAACTAGATTGTTTTACTGTTTTCGTTCAGTGAGAAAAACATGAACTTCAGTAGTACCACCTTCAATCTTTTTACCAAAATATTGATATTGGATTTTCGTTCTTTTTCCCAATATTCCAAATGTCATACTTCGAAGTAATAAAAATGGAGGTTTGAGTATTATGTCATTTTTGGGCTATAAAATGGCACAAAATTTATTGGATATTTTTACTCAACTTTGTTGAAAATGTCATAAATCAAATTATCCGGATTTTTTGCCATATTTTGGCGATTTTGTACCACATTTGATGGCATCTGTATTTTGGCAAGAGTGGTAACGAGTCTTTTCGTTTGTGTGAGTTTTCAAATGTCAAGCACAAGGTTCGGCGTACTCCACGGGACCAAGTATTTGAAAAACGTCTTTTCAACTGCAGCGTCGACATTGTCAAGCACAGGCAGTATTAGATTGGATTAAAAATCGAGATCACCTTAGATGGTGATTTCCAAAAGGGAGAGACCGACCAAGATGTAGAGCGTGAGGAGCATCGACCCTTCGAGCCAGTTGGACTTGCCGTCGGCGACGATGACGTAAACAATCAACGTGCTAAAGATGTACGTCAACGCTTCAAACGTGTTGAACGCGAGCGTCATGGGTTGGCCCATGATCCAGCCAGCAATGACGCAAACAGGGACAACGAAGAGCGAGATTTGCGTGGCGCTGCCGACGGCGACGCCCATCGCAAGCTCCATGTTGTTCTTGTACGCGACCTTCAGGGCCGTGATGTGTTCGACGGCATTGCCGACGATGGGCAAGACGATGATACCGATAAACGACTTGGGGATGCCAGACGTCTTGGTCAATTCATCGACCGACGACACAAGGAATTCAGAGAGAAAGGCTACGCAGACCGTGGCCAAGAGGAGGACGAACGTGGCGCCGACCATCGAAATGGCAGGGCCATGGCCTTCGGGGTCGGCAGCAATCGGCTTGTGGGTCACCAATTGGAACACCATGAGTTGGGCATACATCAAGACGAGAAAGATGGCCGACATGCGCGAGAGGCTCAAGACCGACGCGAGGGTTTCGGCCTTGAGCGAGGCTTCCGTCGCGCCGGCCGCGGCGGCACCGACATTCGAGATCGTGTAGTAGGACGGGATGAGCATGGCAAACGACGCAACGAAGAGGAGACTCATGTTGATGGAAGCGCCGGCGCCGTTGAAGCTCGATTCCTTGGCGCCGCCCAGGTGGCCCGAGACAAAGCACATGCCAAGCACCAAGAGGAGGTTACTCAACATGGACCCAATCAGCGACGACTGGACAAGCTCAATTTCGCCGCTCTTGAGCGCAAAGATGGCAATGATGATCTCGACGGCGTTGCCAAACGAGGCGTTCACGAGGCCACCAATCGTGTCCCCCGTGTGCTCGGCCAGCGCTTCCGTCGCTTCGCCCAAGATGTTGGCCAGCGGCATCATCGCCAAAAAGTTGAGCGTGAAGACCCAGACAGCTCCCCATTCGGCCACATACGACCAAATCGCAAAAGGTGACACCAAGAGCAGCCAGTTGACGGGCGACCCCGTCACCATGTCGCGAAAAGCCGCGAAGTCGTTGGTTGGCTTGTGCTCCGTGTCGACACCGCCGCTATTCAACGGCAGCTTTTCGTCGGCGGTGGCCGATTCCTGCTTGGTCACCTTGATGGCTTCGGTCTTGGCGTGGTTGACCATCTTGACTCGAGACGGGCAATTCGAAAATGAAGTCGTGTCGCGGGGTTGGCGGCGACCAACGTGCGGCCCATGTGGGTGAAATATGCCTCGCCAAACGTTAAACTCGATATTTGTATGTCGTCCCATGCATCCATGGATAAGTGCAATTGGAGTGGGGGGGGGTGAGTGGCATCTCACAGAGAGTTTTGCAGCTCTCCCGAAGAAGAGAGAAACACACTCGGTGGTCTCTGCAAGATACGTAGGGCTTTTTCATTGACTTGGAGGTCCCGTGCGACAACAGTTTTGGCAAGCAGGGTCCCCAACGAGCAGCACATGAATGGGAGCGTGTCTCCATGTGCTTGCAATCAATCCCAGCCGTGCCAACGACAGCGGCCATCGACGCGACCCCCACAGCGACGTGGTTCTCTCGACTGACGCGGTGGACATGATGCAAGAGAATACAGCAGCAGTGTGATTGTTGAAGCACTTTTGCCTGCAAACGGGCTGATCGGGGGCCGATTTGCATCCATGGATATGTATTTGATAGAACCTCCATTATATCGATACAAAGACCCCGTTATTTTAATTCAAATTTTCGTGCGAGTGAATTCCAGTCGGCAGATTCAATACCAGAGGTTTGACAGCTGTCGAGATTCGCATCGAATTACCTTAAATAGTCACTTCGGGAATGGGACAAACGCATCCTCTGGGAGAAACCTCTTGTAGCATGTTTGTCGCTGAATGCTTTCGCATACAAACCATGAGGCTCTGGAAGGCCTCAAGGTGAGCATGTACTCCGGAGTATACAGAGTGTGTTGATGCAGCCACAAAGAGCACAGCGCAACACCATGTGGGAGCCCTCTTCATGCGACCAATGGTGGGAAGGCGGTGATATGGATGGTAACAAGTTGAGATTGTAGAAACCTGGCACATCATTCCACTTCCATTTCCAAGATCAACGGGGATAAAAACTCGAATTGGGGATTTCTTGAGCTGTCAAGACACAGCATGCAAAGCACACCCACCAAGCGCGACCTGCCTCACTTTTGGACCCAATCCACCTTGGGGAGATTCCTTGGACGGTTTTTACGTCATGACTGGGATTTGCAGTGTTGTGGTGAGTTTTCCGAGGGAATCCCTGGACAGTTCAAGTTGCAGTTGGGTATCTCGCTGTTGATTGGCTCGTCTGCGTTCCTTCGATGCGATTGGTTGATCCAATTATTTGACGTGGCACGCGGATGTTTGTGAACCCCAGAACGGCACTCGCAAAACATGTTTTGACCACCTCTTTCTACTCATCGTCATGCTCCTTGTCACGACTGCTAAAATCAAACGAGAATTGACTAAACCGCCTGCTCCAGTCCTTCTTGTTGGTCAGGTTCGACACGTCGTAGACGGCAGAAGGCGGGCCGTCCTTGATGAAGACAGGGTCGACATATCGCGTGTCCGTTTCACTCGACTACATCATCCATCAACACCACCACAAAGTCAAGGCAGGCATGATGGCGTACCAAACTGGGCGTCCAAAACGCAGGCACTTGGCGGTTGTACAGCTTGGTCCAATTGATCGATGCAAAAAAAGGATGTGCTTGAATGTCGTCGCCGCCCAGCCGGGCTTTTGGATCCCGGTTCAACAACCCTGACGAACCACGCGTCAACAAGGCTGCTGCTCGGTCGCACCACGTACCGCGCACCAACGACTTGGCATCGGCGGGGAAATCCTGCGGGAAGCGCACGTCCGCATGGACGATCCGCTGCAGCATCGTGCGTTCGTTGTCATGGTAAAAGGGACTCACACCGACAATCATCTCATACTAGACACATCAAGAAGGACAAAGAAGATCGACTTACTACGACAATGCCAAAGCTCCACCAGTCATATGCCTTGCCATAGTCGCGACTGCCATCGGCGGTCTGCACCAGGGCTTCGGGGGCCACGTATTCGGCCGTGCCGGATAATGTCTTGACGCCGTGTGACGTGCCTTGGATGTGTTGCTTGGACAAGCCAAAATCAACAATGCCAATGTGGCCTTCTTCGTCGATCATGATGTTGGAGGGCTACATCGTGGCCAATGAGAATGGAGGGACAGCCCGTCGACCAATGCAAATGAAAGAAAAGACAACATTTCCACCAATCACGTACCTTGAGATCGCGGTACAAAATGTTGAGCGAGTGCAGATACGATATCGCAAGCACGAGTTCGGCAGCGTAAAGCCGGGCGTCGGCGAGGGGCAATCCACCGCCTACGATTGGACAAAATGAAAATAAATCCACCAATCAGAATGCAGGATTGAAAGATCCACAGTTCAGGATTGAAATTGCGCGCGAGGAATCAAGGCGGCGACGGACAGGCGTACCTTTTTCGTTGAGATGGTAGAAGAGATCGCCCGCGGCGTAAAATTTCATGCCTACACCACGATGACTCGACGATGGAGATGATGACGAGGGTACCGACCGAGGTACAGACGTTCGCTTGTCTGGAAGGCAAACACCAACGACGAGACGTACGGATGCTTGAGTCGTTGCAGAATCTGCCGCTCTTCCATCGCGTTCTGCATGTCGGTCGAATCCATCGCGCTCTTCTTGAGAATCTTGATCGCAAAGATACGTCCGTCTTGCTTGTAGCGCACCATCATGACAGCACCGAAGGAACCGCGGCCCAAGACGTTGAGCATTTCGAAATCTTCGATCGTGAGGGATTTCTGCAACATCGACGGCGGTGCTACGACGACGACGTGTCACGAGATCGATCGATGGGAGACAGTACGTTGTTGCTGCGGGGGCTTGGGCGGCGATGGAACGACCGATCCGACTAACAAACTAAATAGGACGAGCACTCATGCAACGAAATGCGTACCCGTGTCTGTGGGTACAGACGCGGCGGGCGCAGGTGGTGGCGGGGGTGGAAGGCTCTATTCGCACGTTCTGGACAATTGCTTCATGTCCTGTCGATCCAACCTGTCTGGGCATGGGCAAGAGCAAATGGCTGTCTGGCCGCGTTCGTTTTCGCTCCGTGTGGGTCATAAAATAGTGTTCGAGCGCGATTTGGACGTTGCCCCCTGCCCCGCCACCATGAGATCCCACAATACGCTCAGTCTACCTGCGCCATCGAGGTATTCAACCATCGTTTCCTGGGAGCACGTCGACCCGAGCACCATTTGCATTTGCTGCAGCTTGTCCATCGTGGCTGGACTCGAGAGATTGCTGCTCTCCTCGTCTTCGTTGACGCGGCTGAGTCGCGTCATGCGCCGCTTGACTGGATTTTCCACACGAATGTTGAGCGGTGCGATTGACCGTGCCTTGGCAATCGAGAGCGCCGCCTTGGACGTGAGGGCCGCACGAAAGTAGAGCCGCCAATCGCCTCTACCAATGTTCGATAAGAACCGTGTGGCTTCTTGCGGCATAATACTCGGCCGATTTCGTCAAACCCAAAAAGCATCGATGCACGTGGTTGAGATTCCCGAGTGCTTCTGGCTTGGCCAAGATGTTCCAAGGGAGGTTCAAACTTAAGCCGATGCTTTGGGTGCGGCGGATCGCCACCTCGCGGTCTTTCCATTTGTACGACGTCAAGAAGAACGGCTCGCCAATCGTCATGACCGTCCCAAGCGCCAACCCACGCACGACAAATTTGTTGCGATCGTCCGAGTCGCTGACCTAGTCGATCATCCATGGCAACCCAAGAAGAGAACGAGATCGAGTACCGGTTTCCACTGGAGCGCATTGTTCTTGCGCGCGTACAGCCACAGACCGTTGCATTCGAGCGAGACAATGTCGCCGTTTCGAAGCAACATGTCGGCCCCTGCAAACATCATTGTCAACAACTACATTTGCGAAATGGAATATACCCGGGTGATTCCCGCGCTTGCGGAAGCGCAGGACCTTGAAGCGTTCGTTGCTCGCGTTGATCGTGTCGGCGGCCCCCGTGGTCAACGTCGCGGCAAGGTTGAGGTTGCTCAACATGCCAGGGTCGTCGAATGGATGCAACGTGAGCGGCATGGAGCTTCGAATGCTCTTGGTCAGGTCGATCGCGACGTCGGTCGTGGGCTGCTGACTAAAGTAGAGATTTACGGCCGTGGAGACGTCGTTGGCGGCCGCGTGGAGACACGAGAGCAAGACGTTCGTCGGCACTTCTTCCCCAAGAATCGTCCGAATGAGTTCCAATTCCATCGACGACGACGGACGCGTGACAATGGCCGGCGACTGGCGCGGCGGGCGGCGCGCCTGCATCATTGTGTCCCTCGTTGGATCGAGTTTTTCTGTTTTGTGAAGGGGAGTCAAAATTCCACCAATCCCGAACGTCCTCCCTCGGACACACGGTTCATTACAACCACGTGAACCGTGGAACCGCCAGTGTGCACCGGACCAAGCTCCAAGCTCATGATCAACCAAGATGATCATCACCATCGCAACTCACTCCACCGTAGTTTCCCATACAATGCCTTTGTGGACACGAACGTCGACGTTGGCTGCTCGTACCCGCCGCCTGCTGAATTGCGACCGAGATGTCGATGTGACGTGAATGACTCCAAGCAAGGGCTTTTCACGTGTACGCGGCGACTTCTCGATGATCAAAACATCCCAACACAGCCGGATCATTCATCTTTACATTGACATGTAAATCTACCCCTATCATGTTCAAATCACAATCTGTACAGAACAAGGTCGGAGTCAAGGATCGCAACGCCAGAAACAGTTGACTGCCAGTAGAATGTGCAGTGAACCACTGCACGAAGCGCTATTTCACACTCTGCCACGTCGACCGACCACTTCGAAAACCCCTTTGTGTGGCTCGCCTGATGATCGGCAAAAACTTGGAGGTACCACACGATGGCGCGACATACGCAACCCAAGCGCCAACTGCCAGAGGTTTTGGACATGATGGTGCAGGTATCGTTTCATGCTATGGATCATGCAGACAAAGCATGTCACGACAGAGGCAACCATGTGATGGGCAACAATGTCTTTAACCAATATGATGCGAAACATGGTCGAGGCTGTGGTCATGAAACTTAGTGAGGACGCCAGGGTCAAGCCTGTGAGTTCGTCGTTGCTGCCAGAGCCAACGCCGTCTCGGGTTCATTTTTGTCGATGCACTCGCAAATCCAGACTCGTATTAAATAACAGCACTCGTGTGTCTCCACTGTCGTCTACACGGCGACTTCGTCGACCGCAGGCTTGGCTTTGGTCGAGTGCGGTGTCTTGTGTTGGGGCGTGTTGCCGCCGACGGACGAGTGGCTCGGGGATGATCCCAGAACTGAATGGGTGTCGCGCTCGGCTTGCGTTGCTTGGGCCCACCACATCGCATCGGGTTCAGACCGTGGGCTTAAAATCATTGACTGATGGCCAATCGTGTTGAAGAGCGCGGGGTCGCCGTGCAGCTCGCCGTCGTCGTCGATCCCATCCCCGCCACCGCCGCCGCCGATGAGATGGGGGTGGTTGCCAAGACGCATCGAGTCGAGTTCACGCTTCTCTTGGCGGGTCTGCCGCCGCTTCCACGTGCCAAATGCAAAGACTGCGACGAGGATCACGACGCCGCAGCCGACACCAATGTAGAGCGACGTGTTGTCGGACGAGCTTGGAGGTGCCGTAGTGGGCTTGGGCGCGAACGTCGTGGTTGTTGTACTCGGACTCGGGGTCGATGTCGTTGCATTGGTCGGTCGCGGTGTCTTGGCCGGTGTCGGTTTTGGCGTCCCGGGTACAGGCATCGGCGGCAAGGCACTGGGGCAATAAGAATCGCCGGCGTTGCACGTCCCGTCCGTCGCAGGCGCGTAGCAATAGGCCTGTCGGTTGCCCTGGACACCGCTGACACACTCGCCGCAGTTGTTGAGGTCGCGAAAACACAACGTGCCTGAGAGTCCGCCGCTCGGAAGCTGGAGGATACATGAACCTGTCACGGCGGTGGAACAGATGTCAGATGGCGGCGCGGTTGTGTCCATGGTCTGTGCCATGCCAACCGTGAAGGCGAAGAAGCCAACGAGCGCGATGCGGCCGACGACCTGCATGGCGAACAAGTCGTTGGTGACTGCGGCCGAGAGCCCATTACATCGGAGGACGAGCGCCAACACGTGGGCCTGTCAAGTGTTTGAAACGAATTTCAAACCCATATGTGTTTTTAATTACGAACCGTATTAAAATGAGATGGTATGATGTTGAAAACAACGATAATAAAATTGCACTTCGTTTTTGTGGCAATGGGAGCGTTTTTTATTGTATTTCAAATGTTTCAAACATTTGCGACACGTCCCACATGGCCAGGTGCGGGATTAAATTCCCTTATATAAGTGGCATTCAAATATTCGACTCCACTCATCTTGGATAAAGACGTAGAGGACGTGGCGGATACACTCCACAAGGGAATTCAATTCCACCGCGTGGGATGGGATAATTATCCGGAATTGTATCCGGATGTCCAAAAACGGGCCACATGTCAGTCTCCCACTTCGCTCCACTTGACGCAACATTGCTTGCATGTCGGTTGCAAAAGAGAAATTGTTTGAGGTGGGGAGAGAAGTGCTTAATCTTAAGGACGCACAAATAAAAAAATGAATTACATTTGTCTCCCCATCACCCCCCTTGACAAACGCGGTCTTTTCCAAGCGGTTTTCCACACCTTTTATTGGTCCAAATTGGCAATTGCATTTGAATTCATTGGTCAATTTTTGACTACGTTCAGAATTTCCCCTCATCCTCAGCTGTCGCAGTGTGCCAGTCGGGTGGTTTTTGTGCGGCGAGCGTTCCTGCGTCATTTGTGCAGCTGGCGTGTGAGGTGGAATGTAAATATTACAATTGATGAGGTGGTTCAATTATCCCTTCTTTAGCAATTATCGCAATAATTGAGCGTGCAATAACGACAAAAACGTTTCTTGTCGGTCGGAGGCAACGCATGTCATGTCTTCATAATCAAGGGTGGGTATAACATTTAGTTGGATGCATTTACTGTTTGGACGATCATTCAAGATGCGATCCTGCCTAAAAGTCCTGTAAAAGACTGTCTGGCAGCCACAGTGCTCAGTCGTTATTTGACAGTATTAAATAACACTGGTCTAGTCGGCCAAATCATGATATCGTTTCCACTTGCCATCTTCGGATGTCATGCAGCTGGCCTGGCTGTGGAATTGAAAGTTGATTGCCAGGTGCCTTTCGGTTATAAAATGGACCAATCCACGTCGAGTATAGATTTCCACCAATCAGAGCGCAGAATTTTATACCTGGGTTTTGTATAGGACAGATCAACAAAGATCGCAAGAGAAAACGTATCATTTTTGAAATCGCATCTTCTTCGCGCACATATTCTCTTATCGATATGACGACGACGGCCGAGGCGACGAGCGACCGCCGCCAACTCCGCATGCTCACGCGCGGCTTCACACAGGATTGCATCGAAGATGGCGTGCTGGAGCCCACTGCCGTTGTCGACGACGAACCCACGCCGCACTACCCATACTCGACCGAGTTTGTGCGGACGCTTGACGTTGCGATTCGCGCAAACTTTGGATCGGCACTGTGGCAGGACATTCTCCAGGCGCAAAACGTGCCCCCGCATTATGACCAACACGTTGCGAGGAAGATGACATGGTCGGCCGACGAATCTACCGGTACGTCGAGTTCTTCAGCCGTTGAAGTTGGACCGCTCACGGGAAAATTGACAGGTCCTAAGTGGGGAACAAGTGGAGTGGACACTACTCTGCATGATCAAACAGCGGACGGGGGTGTTGATGGCAATGTCATTCGTCCGTTTAAGATTGACGCACGAGTCGTGCCGTTGCCTCCGATGGACGACGACGAACTTCAAAAATTGGAGGCGCCGCCGACGCCGACGCACTCTATCATTGACGAGGACGAGCCAGTGGTAGAAATACCAGGTTCAATGGCCACGATTGAGGATGTTGCGGTCGCCGTGGACGAGATGCTCATCAAAATGGACGAAGAAGTGGAGGAAGAAATTGTCGAAACTTCCAATGGCCCAACGAACGCCGATGTCTTGTCGGCCGTGCCGCCGGACGCAATGTGTCGACTCATTCGGCTGGCGCAAACGATCAAATTGGCCGCCAAGAAATTCAAGGCACTCTTGCGCCCCAAGGACCACCCATATTTCATTCATTGTGCGTTTCGCCAACTGGGCGTACCTCCTGACTCTACGTAGTGCTCCATGCCGACGATTTGCGCGCCGCGGACTGGAACGGCGCGAGCGACCCGTATGTACTCGTGTCGTGCTTTGAAGCGAAAGATGGCATCAACACCCAAACTGCCAAGACCGAGATCATCTACAAGACTTTGGCGCCCAAATGGGACCAGCGGCTCGTCTTGTACGTGGACGACAATATTGTCGTGGGCAAACGTGACTAATATTGCCGTAGGCCGGGCGTGAAATCGACCTCGACGCTCTGTCTTACGGTCCTCGACTACGATTTTGGGTCGAACCCAGACTTTCTCGGCCAAGTGGTGTGTGTGTTTTTCCTCGGTGTGGCCAGATTGATGACGTCATTCTGTTTAGATGGTCCCGCTCGAGTCGGTGAAAACGATCACCAAGGTCCAACTGGGGCCATTGATGCACATTCCGACCCACCCTGACGGCACGCTGATGCAATTTGGCGACAAGACCAAACCCGGCCAGGTTCGTTTTCGATCAGCTTTTCCATGGACAGGATTGAACGGCTGGCAGGGCTCGATCACATTTGCCGTCGAACGCTGTCCGCATGTGGCCACCGCGGGCGACTTGCAAGTGCTGCGGCCAACCGACGCATCCAAGTGGTTTGCGTCCACGCCCGTGTTCCAGCCCATGTTTGTCACGCTCTTTGAGACGGAACTGGCGCTCTATTCGGTCGAGGACAAGGCAGTGGGGAAACGAACGGCCACGGTGCCACTGGCGTCGATCGACCAAATGCTGGACGACGGCGATGAATGGACGCTGCGGCTCAAGGAAGGCGGCGTCGCGTGGCGCTTCCGCGTGGATTATGGCGACGCACATCGCGAAGATGTGCACGACCTGTGGCTCAAGGCGCTCTGTCGGACGACGCGACGCCCCGTCTTGGTCGAAGCCAGCCCGACGCAGTTTCAGTTCAAGTACCAGCCCGTCGCATACGTCGCATGAGCCGAGAGAACTCATCGAATGACATTGTACAAACGGAATCCAGAGATCTGAGTTTGATTTGAGAGGTCGGGGCGCGCATGGCCATTCATTTTGTTGAGTATGGCGTTTGAATCAGTGTCGAGAGTTGACGGAGGCACGATCGGATGGTCGACATTGAGTGGATGTAGTTGGTTGGGGCATGTCAGCATGCAGCAATCCACATCCCTCACGAAGCCGTGGGAGATGGTTTCTAGTCTATTATCGCATTGCGAGGGGAATCCAAATCCCTCAAGAAGCCATGGACGATGGTTTATAGGCTATGGCATTACAAGGAGAAACTTGATGGTCAATCTACTATGGTATGTTGCTGGACATGCATGTTTGCCATCCACGCGAGATTGATCAACGATTGAGTCTACCTGCATTACCGTATCTAGATTACGATGCGTCGTGTGTGACCTCGTCGGCAAGCCGCGCAACGTCTTGTTCATAAAAGAGACGTCGGTAGCCCATGCCGCAGCGCACGGTTCGACTGGGGAGTGTCATGAGCTGGCGGCGCGTGAGACGGTACTTGGCCTGAGCATCGGTGAATTGAATGTCGCGAAAGCGGGGCAAGGATGAGCAGACGGCGCAGACGCGGAAGCGATGGTGGCGGCCACGGTGGGTCAGACGGAGGTTGGTTGCTTGGAGGCGATGGCAGTGGGCACACATGCGTTTGGCCATGAGGCGGACGATGCGGCGGCGCGGCTGGCGGAGGCGGCGGACCGCATCGTTGTCTCGCGCGGGATGGCCCAATATTTGGGCAAGGACGACATGCCAGAATGTCGGATGCATTGCGTCCAAGAGGTGGTGACATGTCATCGAGACCGAGAGGAGGTCTTGCAAGTCCAGATAGGCAAAGACACCGGCCCATGTGACGTCGGTCGGCAGGCGCGTGAGCAGCGGCAGGGGGTCTGGGTTGCGATGATGACGAAGACGTGACGACAAAGTCGACATCGGTGGTAGTCGTCGTGTCATTGCATCCTGTGGCATCGATTGGTCAATGGAGAGGAATGGATGAGACTTTGCGAATGTTCGATTCCTCCCGTCATCGCATCGAGTCAACAAAATGTGAAACCGCTCGAGGCAACTTCAACGTGGACGCGTTGACCTGTCAGAGGACATGTGGACGCGTGGCGCGCTGCCACGTCACACGTATTTTAGTCTTTTAATTAACAAGGGCAATGGCCTTCCATGAAGCAGAAACTGTGATGATTCGAAAGCCCCGGCGGTGTTGCAACTGGAATGTGTGGTGCAAGGTGGTGTCGCTTCAACAACAGAGAGTAGTAATAAAAACATCGATTGTTGGCGACCGTGGAGTAGAGGAGGATTCGTGACCACTAACGTTGAAGTATACGTGTTCACTCGTCTAAAATTTCGCCGAAAAACATTTCAAGTAAAGCACTCATGTTTGAAAGCCAAAAACGAAGAATCACAAAACATTCATTGAAAGGAATCACGTTGTCAAAATGCTGACTTGGGCTCGTCGCTCCATACACGAAAGAACATTTTCGCAGCCAATCAACAGATAGAAACGACCTTTGACAGCTTGAGCAACCCACCGACACGTTGATTTGCAATGTCTCGGAACGTCATTTACAAAAGGAACGAATCGAGGCGGTGGCGACGGCCAACGACGGGAACTTCGTCGCCCATGCAGAGGATTTCATCGCTGCTTCGATCGCGTGCGGACGACCCGTCTGATTGCTTGTCGTTTGGAGGATCGTACTCACGGGTTTGACGCACAACATAGAGAATGGCTACGACGGCCAACGCAAATGCCGCGCCGCCACACGTGAGGACGTAGGATGTGTCGGAGACTGCCTCGACTTGGGTTTGAACGGTCGCATTTCGTGTGTCTGATGGCGCTGACGATGCCACGTCATCAATCGACGTGACAGAGGGTGAGAAGGTGACAGGTGGTAGAATCGTCGTTGATTCGTTCGCTGCGGTGATCGTCGTGTCGTTGGCTCCCATCACAACAGACGAGCCATTGGTCGTTGAGTTGGTCGGTGGAGGTCGTGTCATCGTGGTCAATGGGGCCACTGTCGTGGGGGAAGGAGTGGTTGTCGTCGTCGTCGTCATCGACGGACGTATCCCTTCGCCGCCGCTGTCGACCATGACAAGGCCCTTTGTAAACTGCTGGGGAAGTTGGGTACATGCATCTGCAGTCAACGCGACCGTGGCTTGGATGGTCTCGCCAGCCCATGACGTCATTTCAACTTTAGTCTGGCTCAAGGCGACGCCAAGACGCGTGGCCATAAAGTAGTAATTGGATGGAAACGGGTCGGCGCGGCCACCATTGATTGCCATCGTTTTCACGCCAGCGACCGTGTTGGCCGGTTGAACGTAGAGCCAAAATGGCGAACTCCCGCTTTTCGCACACACTTGAATCCCGCCGGGGACGACTGGGCAGTCGACAAAGGCCCATGCGATCGCATACTTGTCGGTCGTGAAGCCTGTCACGTCTTGGAATAGAGGCCACGTCATGTCAAGATCACCGTGGCTGCACTCGGGACACCGGTCTGTGACTTGGGCGACGACAGGCTTGGTCGATTGACATCGGCGGTCCGTGCACCGAACCTGAACACACTGGCCGCAGTGAAGCCCCGTGTTGTACTGGGGGTCGTTGAGTGCGACATGGTATTTGGTTGCCGATGGGAGGGATGCCATGAGGCCACAGTTGCCCGACATCGCATCGACGCCTAATGGACCGCCGTAGGTTGATGCAACGCCAGAAAAGGTCGCGAGGCTGGGTACGACCGCACTGGCGGCAGTAAAGAGACGCTGGGGCCAAGCAGGCATGCCTTGTTGTGATGTTGGTGGACAGTGGTGAGTGTCAGAATGGGCGGCGATTCCAACTCCAACTTCGATTTGCGAGTTGCATTGGGCCAGAGACGGGCGAGATACACTGGACCGACAAAGTATATGGGAAGATCAGTTTCTTGAATTGTTTGTCGGGTGGTGCCCCTGCGATGGAAGACGTCGGATGTCACCAAGCATGGAGGTCACGACGAGATATCTGTGCTCGGCTGAGAACCAACCGAGGAGGTCGGGCGAGCAAGGAACGTTCTCGCCTCGTGAAACGGCCGGTTTCGAAACCGTCAGTGAAACCACAATCTCGACGAATGTTTTTCAAGTATCACAATTTTCATCCAACACCATTGACAGAATTTGACACTACCTTTGGATTGGGGCAGCAACTCTGGAATCGAAAACTTGATGTTGGTGGTGGTGCCACGTTGATGATAATTACATAGAAGTGGAAGTAGCAACACCTCTTTTTTGTGTTCGCACCATCATGGCTGCACCACGATTGAACAACATCAAATATTTGCAAACACATACTCCAAAGGTCATCTAATTTGTATCGTCCATGTGTAGCACTCCACTGAAGTCCAGTCCAAGTAGATATACAACCCAAGTATCGCCAGAGTTGTTGGATTTTGATCTCCAATCAAAATATAGAAGAGTTAATCAACGGACCATTCGGGGTCGAACCACTATCCCTCAACGACATATTTGTCGTTGAGACTGCAACGTAGAGTTTCAGGGTTGTGGAACAGCAATAAAACGAAATTCCAGTGCCATAGTCCCAATACAAATTCCAAATTTAATTTGGAGTGTTTAAAAGACCTGGTGGGTCCATGACATGAGTTTCGTAACGATGCCTTCAAGGATTGTGGGATATTTACACGCATTCTACGGTGATGATGTGCTCCCTCCACATAACTGACCAAGAAAATTGTCGTTTCTGAACATATCTACACATATATCGTTCGTTTCTCGTCGACGAAGTATTGGCATTGTCGGGCGTCGACATAGCAATGAGAAAATAATTTTAATTTCCTCGAAATTGAGCATCAGTAATTGTCACCAACATGAATCTTGCAAGAAATCACGACTGACCAACACTATAAATTTTTTTTATGAGGCGATCGGAATGGCTGTTAAAACAGTCATTCCACGACTAAAGTAACCCAAAGTGCGGGTACCCACGCAAAATTACCTCCTGGGGATAATTGTTTCAGCATGTCGGACCGCTTTCAGTGCATACATTGACAAACATTAGAAGACTTTTTCATTGGAAGCATCTCTTGGGGTTGAATATCCACTGAGCAAACTATACTCAAAAGATGGAGACGAAATGTCATTTGGACCGCACTTAACGCAGTACCTGTCGGCGGCAAAACCTCGAATAATCGAAGGAAATTTATTTGATTTCAGAGGGGTACGGATAACGTGACCTTCAAAGACGACAAACTTCTAAACTTGAAATGATGATGAAGTTGTCGTCACCCCGTCACCACATCGATCGCCACCGACATTCTTCATTAGCATCGAAAAGACAACACACAAGACTTAGTTGCCGCAGTACGTGCCGCTAAAATAGCGCTATCGTCTTGGCTGAAATCGGGGTAGCAGCCATCGTCGGGGATGAGGCAGCCCGTGCAGCTGCTGCAGTCGGGTTGGGGCGCGGGGGTGTTGGTGGTCGTGGGCGTCGGGGTATCATCCGAGGGCGAGGGCGTGACGGTGGGCGAGTTCTTCAAGTAGGGCTCGATGAAGTCACGAGTCGCCGAGACACGGCCGTAGACCAGGCTTGTCTTGTTCCGCGCAGCCAAGACCCGAGCTGACCACACCGACCAAGAGCTCGCTGCCGTTTTGTTCGACGGTCAACGGGCCACCCGAGTCGCCTTGGCACGAGTCTTCGCCGGCCTTGCCACCAGCACAGAGCATGGTCCCGTCGACAGTGTTGCCAGAGAGGAATTGCGCGCACTTGGCATTGTCAAGCGCATCGACTTCGACTTCCATCAACACGTTGGGCTGCGAACCACCCGAGGACGTGGTGCCCCAGCCACGGAAGATCGGTCGAACGAGACTTGGACGGGGGCGAACTTGGAGTCGCGTTCCAAGATCAAGATGGCAAAGTCGTACGCGTTGGTGTTGGCGTTGTTCTTGGGGTGCTTGATTTCTTGCTTGACCTTGATTTGTTCACCGTCTTGTGTGCCGCTCAAGTAGTGCGTGCCGATGGACGCGTAGCTGAGGCCATGTGGGCGGCGGTCAAAACGACGTTGGGGGCCATCAAGCTGCCGCCGCATTGATCCGACTTGGTGGCCGTTTGACGGAGACCCGTGACGTACAAGTGTTGGCATTGGTCAACTTCCTTGCCACCGACGATTTCGGTTTGGGCAGCGGCCGAGGTGAAGAGGGCTGTGAGGGCGTAGGCAAGCTTCATGTTGTTGGGTTTGATGAAATTGCAAAATGGAGAATGAAAACCTGTGAAGGGTGCTGTTTCGGTCTCTTGACGTGCTTTGAGTGTCTGATAACGAGTTCAGTGGAAACCATTTTATCTGATTTGCTCTCTCACGAATTTTACTTCAATTTTGGGGAAAATTTCAATCTTGAGAAAAGATCACTCGATGCTGCGCCCCATTGTGAGAGCTTTTCACACTTCGTTCTCTTGACGTGCACCAACAATACAACAGCCAGTGCAGTTTTGAAGCCGCAAACACATATTTTAAATCTTGTTTGGAAGTACTTCTTGGGGTTTGAGAATACATTTTACATAGTGCTTCGACCCCAAGCATCCTCTCCGGCCTCATCGTGGTTGACACTTTGCCACAAATGAGTTACAACTCTTCATATCTTTGCTCTGAATATCTGAAGGCTGTCGAGGAGTCTCCTTTGACATGTGAACGAGAAAGAATGTCTTTGGCTGGATTGTTCTTGTGACTTTCCCGCATTTTTCAGGGTGTTTTGGATATGTGTCTGCTAACTCGTGTCGTTGCTCCGCCTTTTTCTCAGACTTGCTTTGGGCGTCTGATAACTAGTTCAGTAGAACCCAGCTTTATCTGATTTGCTCTCTCACGAATTTTGCTGCAAGTTTGGTGGAAATTTCAATCTTGAGAGCTATTCAATCTTCATTCTGTTGATACTTCAACAGTCAGAACAATTGTAAAGACGTAAGCAGATGTCTGAGATCTTGTTTGGAAGTTCTTGGGGTTTGATACGATCAATACCTCACTACCTGTAGCTCTACGCAATGAGAATACATTTTCCATGGTACTTCGCTCAAGCACTCTCAGGCCTCATCGTGGTGGACACTTTGCCTCAAAAATGTGAGCAAACTTCAAGACGCACTTTAAAAAATCAGTACGACTATCCCAAAATATTAGACAGGTTTAACAATCAGAGGACACAGCGTTGCCCTCTATTGTCAATACCGATATGTAGCGATATCCACCCAAGATGGTTCAACTTGTCGGATAACCAAACAAATTCGGGGATAAACTGTATATTGTTACACCATTGACTCCTTCTAACAACTACTGAATGTGGTTCCGACCTTTGATAGATTGATTTGAGAGGCATAAGCATTCCAGGAGGACTAATTCACATTGTTTCGCCGACGAAAATCGAAAAGAGCTGAGGTACGAGCCCCTCAAACGAAGATTGGGTTTGCGTTGTCAGTCAAACCGGAAAAATCTGGTTTCCGCGATATATATTGGACATCAGAATATATGATTTTGCGGCAAAGGGCGATTCTGATTGCAGGTTCGGGAAACAGTTCTTATGATAATGTTGAAACTAGTTCAATTCCGATTTTGGATGTCGACTTGGAATTATACTTGAGATATTGAGATATACTAGCAACCTCCAGAAATAAAATACGACTACTCCTTTCCAAGTCTAATCAAACTCGACCGACATTAAATGTCGAAGCCACACAAGTATCACAACGAGTCCATAAAACAAAATATATTATATATGTTTCATCTATCTCCCAAATTTGTTCGATTGTTGATTAGTAACCTATTCATTGATGGAACTTCAACAACTGACCACAAGTTATCAGACACGGCAAACCCAGGAGTCAATCTGGCTCACAATAAAGCAGGGCACACGACTGTAACCGAGGAACTCTGATTCTCCATTTTTAATCGCTTTGACCAACACAATGAAGCTTGCCTACGCCATCACAGCCCTCTTCGCCTCGGCCGCTGCCCAAACCGAAATCGTCGGTGGCAAGGAAGCCGCCCAAGGCCAACACTTGTACGTCACGGGTCTCCGTCAAATTGCCACCATGTCGGACCAATGTGGCGGCAGCTTGATCGCCCCCAACGTCGTCTTGACGGCTGCCCACTGCACCGGTGATGGCCTCAACTACGTCTCCATCGGCACGCACTACTTGAGTGGCCAGGACGACGGCGAGCAAATCAAGGTCAAGCGAGAAATCAAGCACCCCAAGAACGACAAAACTACCAACTCGTACGATTTTGCGTCTTGATTTTGGAACGTGCGTCCAAGTTCGCCCCCGTCCAAGTTTCGTTCGACAACGTTGCGGCTGGCACGCCCACGATCGTCCGTGGCTGGGGCACCCTCTCCTCGGGCGGGGACCAGCCCGACGTGTTGATGGAAGTCGAAGTCGATGCGCTTGACAATGCCAAGTGCGCGCAAATGTTGGCGGGCAACACTGTCGACAAGACCATGCTCTGTGCTGGTGGCAAGGCGGGCGAAGACTCGTGCCAAGGCGACTCGGGGGGGCCGTTGACCATCGAAACCAATGGCACTGAAGTGTTGGTGGGAGTCGTGAGCTGGAGTCTTGGGTGTGCGGAGGCTGGCAAGCCCGGTGTGTATGGCCGCATCTCAGAAGCCAAAGATTTCTTGGCCCCGTATTTGACCAACTCGCCAGTGCCGACATCGACCAGCACCCCTTCCCCTGATACCCCAACCGGACTCCAGCAGCTGCACGGGTTGCCTCATCCCCGACGATGGTTGCTACCCCGATTTCAGCCAAGACGATTGCGCTTACTTTAGCGGCACGTAATGCGGCAACTAAACGTTGTATCGTTCATGCTACCTTGTCGTTAAACCTCTGGACTATATCAATAATTGAGTTTGTTGATTTGAAACTATGTGTGTTCTGCCAATGGCATTGCACAACAAATTGAATTGAGGGGAATATTTTTGCATTTATTTGAATTGCGCTCAGGCTGATATTTTCACTCCAAAAGTTCCCGTCCCATCGCAGATACTAAGTGGCATCGTCGGTATTTGACAGGGCGATGCGCTAATTGTTTCTGTCAAAGAACGGAATATGCGAGAAACCGTTTATCAAAAGGGTTTTCCCCCGTGAAATCAGATAATACTAGTATCTGATTTCACGGGCATCTTAAGAGATGGAAAAGGAGAATATCTGATTTCACGGAGGAAAACCATTTTGATAAGCGGTTTCTAACGATATTCCGTTCTTTGAATCATAAATATTCAAATTTCTGCAGAAAGCTGCCACCGACGAGATACCGGAACCGTTCGACACAGATACCGAAGACGGTTGACCGAAATCAAACTCAGGAACGTCGATTTTTGTCTGCAAGGCTCATACAGGATATTGTCTAACCATTGTGATACTTGATCAGGGCTTTGTTAGGCCCCTAAAATTTCGGTTGTTGTAACTCCGAGCAAAAAGACATTTGGGAACTATTTTATTCCTAGGGGGTTAAAGGATGAACTTTAAGTTCACCCGAAATGCGTGGATTTATTTCACAAATGGCACAAACGGTTGATTTTCTAGTCAACGATTGTGCATTTATAGAGAGGCCTTGCCACAGTATGGGGCAAACGCAACCTGCCAGAGGTCACGGCAGGACAAGTTTTGGAGATTCCAGTATCCCTTGGTAAATTAAGCATACATAGTATTTCCACCTGTCGCTCACCGTGAAGATACTTGAAGCGTTGTCCATGTAGTTGACAAAACGGCGAGTGGCCAAAGCTGACGGTTTTTTTCGGTTGTCAGAGATCACTGCAAACTTATAACTGCATGGGTGTCCCCAGTGTTAACTCAGATATTCCATGCGGATTGGACATCTCACTTTGCTTCAACACCGCCACATCACCATCGCCACATCCAAGAGCAACTCGGCGTCCATAATGACAAAAGTCCTACTCTGCTCAATCAAGGGCGACTCAGGTTCCAATTGAAATTCGGACAATTTTCTGGTTCGGTGGCAACTGACTCTCTCGCAACATCTGAGTTGCCAGATGTTTTTGGTTCGCTTGAATTGTATGTTTCTGACGCGGACACAACTGTTTCTTCATTTTCACTTTTGCCCTCCGAGCCATCATGAAGATCTCCACGTTTTGCTTCCTGGCGCTTGCCGCCCTGGTTGCGACGTCGACAGTCTCTGGGCCTCATCTCCAACGCAGCGTCGATGGCATTTTCCGCACACCCGAGCAAATTGCAGCCATCAACAACGATGCTGACACGAACCGCAAGTGCCACCAATCCAACGGCAACTACATTTCCTCGCTCAAAGCTGGCAACTACGCCGCGTCCAAGTTCCACAACTGTTTCCGCACGACGCAACAAATTTTCGAGTTTGTCGATACGTTGACATCCCAGAACACGAATTTGATCTCCAAGTTTCCCATTTCCACGACAGTCAAGGGTCAAACCATCTACGCCTACAAGCTCAGCACGGGTGCCAAACCCAAGGCTCTCTATTACGAATCGCTGATCCACGCCCGAGAATGGATCGCCGGGTCGTCATTGATCTTTGCGTTGTCGTCGTTTTTGGATGACATTGCCAACAACCAACCGGGGCCGCACGATTTGTTTGACATTATCTTCGTCCCAATTGTCAACATTGATGGCTACGACATCACGTGGAACAACAACCGCATGCAACGCAAAAACGCCAATGAAGTCTACTTGAACCGCAACTTTCCCAGCTTTTATACCAACCCTCGTCCTCCGAAATAATCGGCAGAGGATTACCCTGGGGCTTACCCATTCAGCGAGTCTGAACCAAGGGCATTGGTGCATGGCTGAAGGCTAAAAACGACCAAATTGCCGGCTGGATTGATTTGCATTCGTATGCTGGTTTGGTCATGTACCCGTACGGCGACACGTGTTGGAGCCATTGGCGGTGACGAAGATGAAAAGTTTCAACTCTTGGGCAAGAACATCCAACAACAAATGGGCTCCAACTACAAGGCCGAAAGTTGGCGGGTTGTACCCAGCGTATGGTTGCTTTGACGACTACCACTACCGCACGTTCAAGAAGCCTGTTTTGACCATCATAGTGGTGGGGACGGATTTCGTCGCGCCCATTTCTTCCATCCGCGACCGAGGCAGTGAAGTCTACCGAGGCTTGCGCAGTTTGCCAAGGAAGTCGTGACGTACAATGGCGGTTCCACCAACACCCTCACGGCTGGTCCAACGACAACCCCCACTGCTGGCCCAACGAATGCTCCTGCGACTGAGACTCCTTCGACAGAAACCTGTACGGATACTCCAACTGATATGAACGACCCGGATGCAGGCTGGTAATTCAATCCGCATGAATATCGGTGGTTATTGGAATTAAGCACCCCAGTGGCGTTTGTTAGCTCGTTGAATGCATGACGACGACACACACAAAGCACCTTCGAAATGTAGGTGGGGATTTCACTGTTAGCTGGCAATGCAGCATCGCGCGAGTCCTGACTGATGCACAAAACGTAAAACATACCTTCGACGACTCCTCAGTTGACGGACTGTACGAGTATTACAATTCAGCCCTTCAAGTCGTGTCGTAAAATGCAATGAATGGATCAATTTCCCGGTTGGCAACGTTTCCACGTGGATTCAAAACAGACTGGCCCGCGGGAATGGCACGAGAACAGAAATTCTGAAGAACGAGACCAGAACATGAGCAACCTCGTCCGATTCTGTCTGTCACAAGGTATGTGGGAGCAGTGACAGGTGGCTAGATTAATCTTGCCATGCCAGATTCCTTTTCATAACGGTATACTACGTTGTATAACGAAGAATCAGTGCATTGAGCCCGGGGACTCAATTATGAGCGCGCATATTCGCTGGTAGGCTTATTATATAAAAACGCGTACAAACAAATTCTAAGCCATTGCATTGAGTATCTGTATAACCTTTAATTGATGTCTTCGTCATCAGTAGGATCATCGGAAGGATCTTCTGAAGGATCTTCTGAAGGATCATCGGAAGGATCTTCTGAAGGATCGTCCGATGGATCATCAGAAGGATCGTCCGAAGGATCGTCCGAAGGATCGTCGGAGGGTGAGTCAGTGGGGCTATCAGTAGGCGCGTCGGTAGTGTCAGGGGTGGGGATCGGTGTTGGGGCAACCGAAGAAGGGGTTACCGTCGGTGTCGTTTGCAAGTACGGTTCAACGAAATCACGGGCGACCGAGAGACGGCCATACACACCGGGTTTGTCTTGTTGGGCACAGCCAATGCCCCAACTCACGACACCGACCAAGAGCTCGCTGCCGTTTTGTTCGACAGTCAATGGGCCACCCGAGTCACCTTGGCACGAGTCTTCGCCAGCCTTGCCACCAGCACAGAGCATGGTCTCGTCGACCGTGTAGGGAGCCAATTGCTGCGCGCACTTGACGTTGTCGAGCGCATCGACCCCGACTTCCAAGAGGACATTGGATTGGGAGCCACCCGCTGCGGTGGTGCCCCAGCCACGGACGACCGTGGGGATGCCAACAGCCACATTGTCAAACGAGACTTGGACCGGGGCGAACTTGGACTTGTTTTCCAAGAGCAAGATGGCAAAGTCGTACGAATGGGTCGCCTTGTCGTTCTTGGGGTGTTTGATTTGTTGCTTGACCTTGATTTGTTCGCCGTCTTGGGCGCCGCTCAAGTAATGCGTGCCAATGGAGACGTATTGGGGGTTGGCGGGGAGGCAGTGGGCGGCCGTCAAGACAACATCGGGGGCGATCAAACTGCCGCCGCAAAAATCGGCACCACCAGCAGTGATACGGAGGCCCGTGACGTACAAGTGTTGGCCGACGGAGGCCTCCGTCCCGCCGACGATTTCGGTCTGGGCAGCCGCCGTGGCGAGGAGGGCAGGGAGGGCAAGCGCTACTTTCATCGTAGCACGCAAATTGAAAAATGTTGTCGGTTGACGTCATGGACCCACCAGGAAGGTCGAGGTTGTGAGCACACACGGTGTTGCACACGCCGCTGACCTGACTGGGTCTTTATTTCATTTGAGGTCAAACAGGTTTTAAACTTGAAGCGAAAATGAAGGTATTTGAAGTCCTGGTTTCACGCGTCTTTCAACGAAGCCTGGAGTCTCGGGGGTTGTTGGGGTGGTGAGCTAGGGGGTTTAGCGGGGTTGGGAGGTTGGTGGGGTTGAGGGGTTTGAGGGTTTTGGTGAAATTGGATGCCATTTTCTGACCCCGTCCTCCACCCACGTCACACCTCCGAAGGTACTTAAACGTATTTAACGTATATTTTGCCCAAAACAAAAAGACAGGGTTAGGTGTCGGTGGGTCGATTAGTGGTATCACATTTTGAAGATTTACTTATTTACCATTTATTCAGTACCGTACTTTGAAGTATTCGAGATTGCGATAACATACGCAAGGTTCGTTTTTTTCCATGATCGACACGTAGTACCAAAGAAATTGTTCAAAGAGTCATGTATCTCATTACATGGAGCTATTCCACAATCGAGTCAAGCTCAACTGGAAGCCCATCAACATTTCGAAAATGAAATTCCCTTAATATTTCGAAATATTTCATAAATACGTTGTTGTCCGACTTTGAAATTACGTTCGTCAAGGACATTCGTCGAAATATTATGGTTTTTCTGTAAATTTTGGATTTTGGCGTGGTTTGGTGAATCGACGAACATTCGCGCCAGGTCTCAGAAAGCACAAGATTTGATTGGTCGAAACTGACCAATCAAATCATCTTATTTAGTTTCAGCCAATGGGCGCAATTGGTTGCTCGATTTTCTCGCGCGATTCGATTCGGACCCCCCTCCAAATTCGAATCAAATCGACAATATTTGGACAAAAAAATCGTGCGAACATCGAGGTGATTGATACTACTTCGAAGTATTATAATTGTGCTTGAATATCGGAACAAACAAATTATGAATTATTATGAGCAGTTTTCTGAGGCCAACTACTTTGTGAGCAACATGGTGTGGATTTTTGTGGAGGAACAACATGAGGAGCGACACAGCAACAATGAGTTCAAAAATAATCTTGGAGATAAATAATCATCAAGAATCATGGTGCATCTGCTGCATCGAAGCAGCAAGCTTTGACAGGCGTCGAAGACTGTACACAGTCAGCTTTGACATCAAAGTGGTGGGTCCCCGTTAGACTGAGACGCATTTTAAAGTAGATCTTTGGATTTTTCTTGCTGGTATGATGTGATGGACACTTTCCAATTGATTTGAGATTGAAAATCTATCAGAAATTCCACCTTGAAATTCGACCAAGTCATCCTGCTGCGTTTGATTGGGCTTCGAACCTCCGGATCTATCTTAATGAGCCAGACGTAACAGATGCGAGGTCAGAATTTAAGATCCAGACCACGGCAGTGAACCCACTTTCGACGACTGCAAGTACAAGTTCATTTCCGAATTGGCTTATCAACATGAAGACCACCTCCATCGTCTTGTTGCCGCTTGCCGCCGTCGTCACAAGTTCTTTCGTTGGCTATCAACGTGGTGTCGATGGTATCCTCCGCACACCCGAGCAAATTGCTGCCATCAACAACGATGCTGACACGAACCGCAAGTGCCACCAATCCAACGGCAACTACATTTCCTCGCTCAAAGCTGGCAACTACGCCGCGTCCAAGTCCACAACTGTTTCCGCACGACGCAACAAATTTTCGAGTTTGTCGATACGTTGACATCCCAGAACACGAATTTGATCTCCAAGTATCCCATTTCCACGACAGTCAAGGGTCAAACCATCTACGCCTACAAGCTCAGCACGGGTGCCAAACCCAAGGCTCTCTATTACGAATCGCTGCGCCCGAGAATGGATCGCCGGGTCGTCATTGATCTTTGCGTTGTCGTCGTTTTTGGATGACATTGCCAACAACCAACCGGGGCCGCACGATTTGTTTGACATTATCTTCGTCCCAATTGTCAACATTGATGGCTACGACATCACGTGGAACAACAACCGCATGCAACGCAAGAACGCCAACCAAGTTGACTTGAACCGCAACTTTCCCAGCTTTTATACCAACCCGAACCCACCGCAACCGTCTGCCGAAGATTACCCTGGCACGAAGCCATTCAG
>VJMH01005161.1:0-30759 GCA_009835185.1 Aphanomyces stellatus | reverse complement strand
CCCAAACGAATCGATCCGTGGCCGAGAAGCGTGCCATGGCAATTGCCTTTGTGGAGAAGCAAATGCAAGAACATCCCATTCCTGGCCTCTCCCTCTCGGTCGTGTACAAGAACGAAACGGTGATCGCCCAAGGCTTTGGCACGAAACAAGTACAAGTATCCCACGTTTCAACTTTTCATTAAACCAATTCTAGTTTGGCAAGACCAACACCCCCGTGACGGCCAGTACGCTCTTTCAGATTGGCTCGTACACCAAGACCTTCATCGCTCTCGGGATTGCCAAATTGGTTGGTCATTTTCGTGTATTTGGGTCAACTGATGACAAGCATCATATTTTAGGTTGACGAAGGCGTGATGCAATGGACTGACTCTGTCAAGCAACACTTGCCTTGGTTTGAATTAATTGACAAGTACGCGGAAAAATACACAACAATCGGGGACCTCTTGGCCATGAACTCTGTCTTTGGTGATCATGATGGCGATCCTGCTTGGTTGGTGGGTGTCTACCCGACGGAAAAGGATCTTGTCAAGAGCTTCCGTCACTTGAACACCACACGATCCCTTCGACCTGGCTACGCGTATTCGAATTTGAATTTTGAAATCCTCGGTCAAGTGATTGCTGAAGTGACTAACCAAACGTGGATGGCTTACATCAAGGCTACGTATTTGGATCCGTTGGGCATGAACGAGACGTTCAGTCAACCCGCCGACGCACCCATCCAAGATGATTTGTCGTTTGGCCATTTTACATGCGGTGGCAAACTCATTGGGCCGTTCGATCTCCTTACTTCGACCATGGTTGCCTTGCCGCCTTTGAATGTACACTTTGCCGCGGTGTCCATGGTTACGTCTGCCAACGATTTGGCCAAACTGAGCCACTTTCTCTTTCGCCATGGCCATGGCATTCTTCGGTCGCCCCAGATCATCCCCGAGATGACGACAGGTCAAGCGGTTTTGAGTCTCTCGACAGCGCCGTTGATGCCGAGGGTACCATTCACCGGACGGGAATGTCGTCGCGGCTGGCTATGGCTTTGACGTCGTCGGCAATGTCATGTACGGATTTGACTATTACGAAAAGGGAGGTGATACCATGGCGTTTAAACTTCGCAATGGCTTTATCCCGAGCGAAGGCTTGGCCATCACCGTCGGTACCAACGTCGAATGCAGCGAATTGGTCACGTCGGCTGAGCGCTTCCTCGTCGAACGCATGCGCTCGTACCTCCTTGGCATCTTCTTGGACGTGCCAGTGCACGAATTGGATGCTGCCTTTTTGCGCGCGTCGGCGAATCTCCCGCCGGCTGTTCCAGGCACGTGCGACCCTCATTACTTTGGTGGTGAGCCGTGGGGGCCACATGGCGCGACCATCCCAGTGGCTGTCCAAGACAAGCTTGTTGGGACGTACGTTGTGACGGAATCGCCAGTCTACTATGGCAACATCACAGTGTTCAAGACCAATGCGAGCGCTCTCTTCTTGCGATGGGGCGTCTACACTGCACCAGTCGTGGCAACAGCCGACCCAACTGCCTTTGCCGTGGCCATCGAAATTGGAGCGGTAGCGTTTCCATTGCAAGTCGATGGGCTCAACACGACAAAGCCAACACTGTCGTTCGTGGGGTTGCCCCTCGCCGCCTGCGTAGCCTATGTTATATAAGTGTGGCTTTTAACGGTGTCCAAGTCTCGTCGAGTTGGTGGCCGTCTTTTGGTTCCTGTCTGAGGATTGTCTCAGTCGCGATATGTTCTTGTGTCATCGGTTCATGTGTTTGCTGTGCGAGTTCTCGGACCTGAACCATTAGCCGGTGATCGACTGGAGGAGGTTTGGGCACCGTTATGTGCTATTCTTGTATTACTTGTGCTATTCAGGCGGCGATGGGCGCGCCCGTGACCGAGAGTGTTGGCTTTGTCGTGTTGAGCCCATCGACTTGCAATGGAAACGCTACCGCTCCAATTTCGATGGCCACGGCAAAGGCAGTTGGGTCGGCTGTTGCCACGACTGGTGCAGTGTAGACGCCCCATCGCAAGAAGAGAGCGCTCGCATTGGTCTTGAACACTGTGATGTTGCCATAGTAGACTGGCGATTCCGTCACAACGTACGTCCCAACAAGCTTGTCTTGGACAGCCACTGGGATGGTCGCGCCATGTGGCCCCCACGGCTCACCACCAAAGTAATGAGGGTCGCACGTGCCTGGAACAGCCGGCGGGAGATTCGCCGACGCGCGCAAAAAGGCAGCATCCAATTCGTGCACTGGCACGTCCAAGAAGATGCCAAGGAGGTACGAGCGCATGCGTTCGACGAGGAAGCGCTCAGCCGACGTGACCAATTCGCTGCATTCGACGTTGGTACCGACGGTGATGGCCAAGCCTTCGCTCGGGATAAAGCCATTGCGAAGTTTAAACGCCATGGTATCACCTCCCTTTTCGTAATAGTCAAATCCGTACATGACATTGCCGACGACGTCAAAGCCATAGCCAGCCGCGACGGGATTCTCGTGGGGTGATTGGTATCCTTTGCTTTTACTGGTGCTTTCGAGAGCCTCAAAATGGCTTGACCTGTCGTCATGTCTTGGATGATTTGGGTGATCGGAGGATGCTGTGGCCCTTGCGAAGAGAAAGTGGCTGAGTTTGGCCAAGTCGTTGGCCGATGTGGTGATGGAGCGGGCGGCAAAGTTTGCATTTGCTGGTGTGACGGCCATCATGGTTGACGTCAGGAGATCGTACGGCCCAATGAGTTTGCCGCCGCATGTAAAATGGCCAAACGACAAATCATCTTTGATGGGTGCGTCGGCGGGTTGGCTGAACGTCTCGTTCATGCCCAACGGATCCAAATACGTGGCTTTGATGTAAGCCATCCACGTTTGTTTGGTCGCTTCAGCAATGACTTGGCCGAGGATTTCAAAATTCAAATTCGAATACGCGTAGCCAGGTCGAAGGGATCGTGTGGTGTTGATGTGCCGGAAGCTCTTGACGAGATCCTTTTCCGTCGGGTAGACGCCCACCATCCATGTAGTGTCTCCGTCGTGGTTGCCAAAGACAGAGTTCATGGCCAAGAGGTCCCCGATTGTTGTGTATTTTTCCGCGTACTTGTCAATTAATTCAAACCAAGGCAAGTGTTGCTTGACAGAGTCAGTCCATTGCATCACGCCTTCGTCAACCTAAAATATGATGCTTGTCATCAGTTGACCCAAATACACGAAAATGACCAACCAATTTGGCAATCCCGAGAGCGATGAAGGTCTTGGTGTACGAGCCAATCTGAAAGAGCGTACTGGCCGTCACGGGGGTGTTGGTCTTGCCAAACTAGAATTGGTTTAATGAAAAGTTGAAACGTGGGATACTTGTACTTGTTTCGTGCCAAAGCCTTGGGCGATCACCGTTTCGTTCTTGTACACGACCGAGAGGGAGAGGCCAGGAATGGGATGTTCTTGCATTTGCTTCTCCACAAAGGCAATTGCCATGGCACGCTTCTCGGCCACGGATCGATTCGTTTGGGCTGGTATGCCTTGGCCCGTGGAGATGGTTCCGTGGCTGTCGTTGGATTGTGGTGGCGAAGTGGTCACGGCCCAGAGGGTCACGACGGCAAAGAGAAAGCCAACAATGTAGAGCGCTCGCATTGTCGAAATGAAAAATGAAAGGCTGCAGACTCAACTGAAAGGTGAGTGACGACACCAGTCAGTCTCTTGAAGCAGAGACCTCGCACGCAAATGAACCACCCAATCAGCTTGCACGTTGACCTTCAAACTCAAGAATGCTTGCGGCAATATCAGAGTGTTTGTGCTTTTGACACCGGACGTCAAAATATACTTCGACGTTCATTCAAATGCTTGAACTTCGAAGTCAAAGGAAGGTTGACTTCGAAATACAAATTTATAATCTGCCTCAACAACCAAGTACTTCGACTTCGAAATATATATTTTGAACGTCAATTTGACGACAACTCAACACCACAAACATTCTGGTTTCAACTTCCGAATGTTGTCTGTCATGGGCCAAAATGTTCGCGTGGGAGATGGATAGACGTCGAATAGTTTCTTGCTTGCTAGACAGCTCAGTGCAGCGCTCTTTAGTTGGAAATTGTAAATCCCCCATCTGATGCAGTAAATTTGTCAATGTGTTGCATCGAGAGGGGCTACATCGCTCGTTGGGAAACAAAAGTGTCCATTCCGCCAAACAATATCGAGTTGTCCCTGTGCATTGAGCCACAATGCTCAATACCATTGTGACAAACGTGTCAGTTATGTCATGGATCGTGTCCATTAATCTACGGCTACGCGATGCGAACGAGGGGCGCCCCTCCAAACAGCAACGTTGGCGACGACGTGTTCATGCCCTCAACACCCACGGGAAGAGTCACTGCGCTGAGTTCCACGGCCCATACAACGGTCGCGGGGTCTGCTGTGGGCACGAGTGGTTTCGAGTAGGCTCCCCATCGCAGCACCAACGAGCTCTCGTTCTTAAAAACGGTGAAGTTGCCATAATATGCTGGCGATTCGGCCATGACGTACGTGCCAACGAGTTTGTCTTGGACGATCGCCGGAATGGATGCTCCAGGAGGGCCCCACGGTTGGCCGCCAAAATAATGGGGGTCGCATCTACCAGGAACGGGTGGAGGGAGGTGCGCCGTGGCGCGCAAGTGGGTGGCATCGAGGTAAGGCAGAGGCACATCCAAGAAGATGCCAAGGAGGTACGATCGCATGCGTTCGAGGACCAACCGTTCGGCCGTCGGAGCCAATTCGGAGTATTCGACGTTGGTGGTCACCGTGACGGCAAGGCCTTCGCTCGGCACAAACCCATTGCGTAGTTTAAAACCCATGGTGTCACCCCCCTTTTCGTAATAGTCATGGCCAAACATGACATTGCCGACGACGTCCAAGCCATAGCCAGCCGCTACGACATTTCCATCCGCGTTGAACGTGAATCCGTGACTCTCGACGGCGACCTTGGAGAGCGTCAAGACCGAGTGGCCTGTCGTCATGTCCTCGATCGTCTTGGGCGATCGGAAAATGCCGTGGCCTTTGTCGAGGAGAAAATGGCTCAGTTTGGCGAGGTCGCTGGTGGACATGACGATCGAGCCAGAGGCAAAGTACGAATTCGCACGCGCGACGACAATCATACTGGGTTCAAACAAACTGAAAGGTCCAATGATGTTGCCACCGCATGTGAGATGGCCATGGGAGACGTCGCCTTGATTGGGGGCCACCATGGCCTCCCCAAAGGTCTCGTTCATGCCCAACGGATGCAAGATTGTCGTCTGGATATAACCAAACCACGATTGATTTGTAACTTGAACGAGGACTTGGCCGAGGATTTCAAAATTCAAATTCGAGTAGGCATAACCAGGGCGGAGGGAGCGAGACGATGTATTGAAGAGGCGCAAATGCTGGACGAGCTCCTTTTCGGTCGAGTAAACGCCAAAGGCCCAAACTTGGTCGCCTTCGTGGCTGCCAAAGACAGAGTTCATGGCCAAGAGGTCCCCGATTGTTGTGTATTTTTCTGCGTACTTGTCAATTAATTCAAACCAAGGCAAGTGTTGCTTGACAGAGTCAGTCCATTGCATCACGCCTTCGTCAACCTATCAAGAAACGAATACGACTTGGGGATGCCAAAGTGATGAAAAAGAAATATTGGCCTACCAATTTGGCAATCCCGAGAGCGATGAAGGTCTTGGTGTACGAGCCAATCTGAAAGAGCGTACTGGCCGTCACGGGGGTGTTGGTCTTGCCAAACTAGAATTGGTTTGATGAAAAGTTGAAACGTGGGATACTTGTACTTGTTTCGTGCCAAAGCCTTGGGCGATCACCGTTTCGTTCTTGTACACGACCGAGAGGGAGAGGCCAGGAATGGGATGTTCTTGCATTTGCTTCTCCACAAAGGCAATTGCCATGGCACGCTTCTCGGCCACGGATCGATTCGTTTGGGTTGGTGTGCCTTGGCCCGTGGTGATAGTTACGTGGCTGTCATTGGATTGTGGTGGCGAAGTGGTCACGGCCCAGAGGGTCACGACGGCAAAGAGAAAGCCAACAATGTAGAGCGCTCGCATTGTCGAATTTGAAATTCCTTGTATTGTGTCGACGGCACATCGACGATGACGAGTGTATGCACATACACTCCGAGCGAAGAAGAATCCCAGAAACTGTCCCGTGACTGTAGGAAAGTTTGAACGCCAAGAGCACGATGGGTGCTTCAGGGCTCTGAGTTGCACCTTGCACCTGAGGTCCTCCTCGAGCAACGTATCTGTTGTCCAGCAAGCACGACAACGCTTGCGAGACCTGTGAACGTGTCCACGCCTTCGTATTACACCAGCCCCGTGTGGCAGCAACATGCTCCCATCTCAGCTTCCCTCGCACAACACAAGGCACCACACAAGTTGTCTTAAATATGTTTTGGGTTCAAGAGGCCATGCTGGACGCACATGACATTGAGCATCTTGTACTCAGCGAGGAGGCGTGGGACGTCTTGGACGCGGAGGTCGTCGGCCGACTTGTGCATAAACGTGTGGAGGGTGGGGGCGGGGTTCGTGAATGACGGGAGATGGAATGTAAAGAGCGCGGCGGCGGTCGTGGACAGCGATTTCTTGCGGCGTTGGCTGCGCACATCGAGGACACTGGGGGCTTGGGTCAACGATGAAGACGATGGCGGGGCGGCGGCGTCCTCGGATGCGATCGACGATGATGGCGATGGCAGAGTCGTGGCGGCATCCATGGACCGCTTGGTCTGCGCCAATCCCGTGTGAAACTCTTCGGGCGTGATCGAGAGCCCCGAATCGTCCAAGTGCTCCAAAAAGCTCAGCGACGAGACGACATGCGTGAAGAAGTAGCCTGGTTCCGACATGAGTTTCGACGGGTGGCG
Source organism: Aphanomyces stellatus (assembly GCA_009835185.1). NCBI lineage: Eukaryota > Oomycota > Saprolegniomycetes > Saprolegniales > Verrucalvaceae > Aphanomyces > Aphanomyces stellatus. The sequence continues at coordinate 23,917 of VJMH01005161.1, read as the reverse complement.
AAATGTTTGAATGTACGCGACGGTGCTGTGGAGGTGGCGCGGGTTGGCTTTCAAGATCGTGTAGATAAGCGCCGGGAGAAACTCGTCGGCGCCGGGGTATTTGCCCAAGTGGGCCTTCAAGAGGTCGGTCAGCGCCTGGCACACGCCGAGGATGCAGTCCATCTGCCGCCGCGGACTCAGGTACCGCGGGAGCGTCTGCAGCTGCGTCTGCACACGCGTCCACGCATCCACGTCGGCCGTGGCCGTAATGTCAAGGTGGGCAAACGTCAAAAATCCGAGCGACGCAATGCGCGCCGCGAGCCGCGCGTCGTCGTCGAAATGCGCACCGCCGCCAAACACCTTGTCGTGCAGTTTCTCCATGACAAAGACCTCGACTGCGTCGCGTCGGAGGTCCGTGTCACGGAGGTCCTCGAGGAGGTTGGCGCGCTCCATGGTGCGCACGAGCGGGGAGAGTTGAAGGACGTTGAGAAAATGCGCAACAAACGTGTGCACCTTGTCGCCCATGGATGCCGCCGCCGATGTCTTGGCCTTGGTATCGTGCATCGATCGAATGAAACCCTGGAGCGTCTGCACCAAGTCGGCGGCGTCTGCATGCTTGAGCACGTCCAGCAACTGCCCGTACGCGCGCTCAAACGTCGGGTCAATCGCCAACGACGGAAGGGGATGCCCCGTCCACGCCGCCGGATCGCTCCGCGCGGCGATTTCCTCGAGCAGCGAGATGGACGGCGCGGCACCGCTGTCCGAGGAAGCGTGCTTGGACGACGACGACGACGACGATGGGGGCGCGACGACTGCGTCCATCGAGTCGATGTAATGACTCAAGTCGTCGGCGCACTTCATCAACTCGAGGAGATGGCTCGGGGTCTTCTTCAACGGCGTCTCCCGTCGAACGCGTGTCCCGCTTCCACTGCCTTCGATCCATGCGATGCGCTTCATGCGTGCGTGTTGGAGCAATTCGTCGCGCCGTTCCGTGCTCAGAAGAGACGGCGGCGTCGACGCCACACGGAAGAACTCGGGCGGCAGGGCATTCGTCAGCGTTGATGACGACGAGGACGGCGTAGACGATGGCAGCTTCTCGTCTTTGATAGGGGCCCGTGTGCGGTTCCACGGCAGGGACAACATTGGGACGGGGCGGCGGCGGCAGCGATGGACGCTCGCTCACTCCTGTCTCATCCAACAATGAGATTCCGAATCCGAACAAGCGTCGGGTGTTAGTATTACTATGCTTATTTAATTCGTCCTACTATGCTTTGGCCGGCTCGACGCCATTTTGCTCGTGTAATTTGCGAATATAACCGCGGAATCGTTTGCATGATGCGAGGCACTTCTCAAGGCAGATGCGCATGTCCCTTGGCAACCTCAGGTACTTTTCCCCTGCGTGGATGGCGGCGGTGGCGGTACATCCAAAGGCCGCTTCACGACTGCGATCTGATCGCTCTGATAAATAGGTTTCTTCAAGGAAAGCTGAGTTTAACACCGCGTTTAAATTCAACGTCCAATTTTATCTTCGCTATTGTATGCCTTTTTTGAACTAGAAGAGTAATAATGTGATGCATTGGACTCATCACGATAAAAGACACGTGGCATCCTAGTGACGCACTTTCACAACAAACAACCCTCAAATAGCCCAATACACACCTACGATGGGATTCCTTCACATGGTGGTCTTGCCTCAAGCAAGGCATGTCGCCGTCTTGACTCCCATTCCTTGACACTGTGAATCCCCATTGCCCACATTTGGGTTGAAGTTGAAGAATGTAGGTCTTACTAAACAGACGCCCAACCTACTAACCATGCGAAAACCACAAGAACAAGAGCACGAACCAATCAAATCGCGTCCTGGCGCAATCAAACCGTTGAGACGTTAGCGCTCGTTTATGCCCCGAAGCGGTTCCAATCCAAGCCCATGAAAAAGCAAGTCCATGACCTCCATCATGCAGCGCGCATGGGGGGATGGGGCCCCAGGGTCAATTGGGATGCATATCTGGTGGTCGTAGAAGTTGCGTCGTGAAGAATCGCACGGATACTACTGGCCACATCTGAATGATCGACTTGTCCGGATACATGTGCCGAACCACGATCTGATTGGTCAATAAAGAACCAATACCAGGACATTCTCGGAATCTCTGGATTTCGATCTCGATTTCGACAGTCTCAAAATTCGTCCACGCACATGGCGGCGGCTTCGATTGCGGCGCGCGCGACCGAATGTATCGTGGCGGCGGCGATGCGGACGCGGACACCGTCGTTGCATCTACCAATGAAGAAGAGTCGCCGCGCTGCACCAAGCCGATCGGTGCAGCGGGTGCTCTGCCGGGCGGTGCTGCTGAACCCTGAACTGTTTGCCACGGTCACGGCGTTCCAGCACGGCATCTTTGAGGACCTCGTGTTCTTTGTGCGCGAATGGAAGGGCATGGTCACGTCTCGGTTTGGCAACGCACCGTTTGTGCTCCCAGAGCGCTACTTCAAATCGTACGACAGGAAAACCTTCCACTTGTCCTTTCTCTGCCTCGATCCCGCGAGCATCGACGCGGCGCCCCTCCATCTCTCCATTTTTGAAGGCGATGCCGCCCGCGTGAACCGATGGCTCGCATGCAAACCCCAGTGGCTCACCCACCGCGCACTCGATTGTGCTGCGTCCCACGGGCACCTCCATCTTGTCCTCTTGCTCCACGACCGCGGCGCGGCGGCCAGCCCGACGGCTATGGATCTGGCCGCGCTTGGCGGACACCTTGGCATTGTCCAGTTCTTGCATGGGGCTCGCCATGAAGGATGCACATTCCATGCCTTGGATCATGCAGCACGCGCGGGGCACCTCGCGGTCGTGCGATTTCTCCATGAGCATGTCCATGCTGCGGCGACACATCGCGCCATGGACGCGGCCGCGACCCATGGGTTTCTCGACGTTGTGCGCTTTCTGCACACGCACCGACACGAAGGCTGCAGCACGGCGGCCATGGACGCCGCCGCCTCGGCGGGCTTTCTCGCGATCGTAGAGTTTCTCCACTGGCATCGAACCGAAGGATGCACGTCGGCGGCCTTGGACGGCGCGGCGACCCACGGCCACATGGAGGTCGTGCAGTTCCTCCACATCCATCGGCACGAAGGTGGCACGGCGGCGGCGATGGACGGGGCGGCCCGCGCGGGGCGGCTGGACATGCTGCGATGGCTACATGAGCAACGCGAGGAAGGATGTTCGACCGATGCAATGGACGACGCCGCCAAGCATGGACATTTGGAGGTCGTTCGGTGGCTGCATGAAGCGCGCGGCGCCGGGTGCACGGCCGAGGGGCTCCAAGACACGGAAGAGGCCGGCCACATGACGATCGCGGCCTTTCTCCGCGCGCATTGTTGTGTTGTTCGGTACACAGCGCCGCTACCTTTGATGATGGAGAGTAGTGACAGCGAAGGCGAGGCTCTGCGATGGTGGCGCGGCGCGGTGGTCGACGACGACGACGAGTGGTGATAAATGTGATGGGTGTACTTAGGTTTACCACGTTAAATCCATATAACTGGATGGGCTGCACGTGTTGACATAGGGCGCGAGGGTTTCGCCAAAGATGTCGTCGAGCACCGCCATGGTCGCGAGGAATTCGGGCGAGACGGCCGGCCGCGCCAGCGTTTGCATAGCCATGTATTGCCCCGCGGCATGCTACACATGAACATGTCGGAAAGGGTGTCGAGAGGATGGAAGACCTGCAGGATGCCGACGCAGTGGAGGGCTTCGAGGCGCTGGACCAAGTTGGGGTTGGTTGGGGACATCGTGGGTTCTAATCTAGCTAAATACGACGCGACATGGGGAAAGAGGAGGGTTTCCATCACGAGCGGACCCAAGTAGAGGCATCCTGAAGAAGAGGCACATGAGAATGGAAGCTCTCGTAGGGTGACGACGGACCGACGATCGCGCCATATTGCGTCGTGAACGGCCGCGTCGGGTCGAGGAACGCATCGTGGTAAGTCTTGGACACACGCAGTTGGATGTTTTCGTACGAGTCGCCAAAGCTACGAGGTCATGAAGATGGCAGATGTGGGGGGTATATACCGCTGGCAGATTTGGGCCATGAGATGGGCAGCGGATTTGCGGACGGCCCAATGGTCGTCGGCGGGATTCTCGCACAATTGGCGGTTCAAGACGCACGTTAGGATGGACGGAATGAGTTGCTCGAGCTACAGAGAGGGTATGAGGGACGGCGTCAACGACGAGGGTGACGACACACATAGAGTTCAATGCGAAGCGATTGATTCGAGAGGAGGCACCGTGCCATGCGGAGGATCGATGTGAGCAAGACAAGATCGCGCTGGCTGTTCTTGACCTAGACAGATCACTCTCTTGTGAGCCCAGCCATGCAGAGGATTCAAACAAGACGCACCTCGTCGTAGATAAACTTGGAGAAATAGGGCAAGAGTTGATGGAGCCCTGGGTCCTTGGTCAAACTCGCAAACGCCGCTTGCTGGCGATTGAAATCGTCGGCCTTGATCGCTTCTGTGACTTTTTCGTAGTAGAGCTGCATCTCGTCGGTCAAGACGTGCTTCACCAGCGGCTTGCGCTGGACGTCGCCCGTGAATGCAGGGTCCGAGATCGACGTGATGTAGGTCGCCGTGCTGCTGTCGTCCACGTCGTTCTCTGGAATCTTCGGCTGCACGCCTTCGACGGCAAGCCAATGCATGTGCACGCTCGGTTCCAACGGGCAGACAGGAAGCGGGGCGTTCAGAATGTCCGCGACGGGGACTTCCGGGTCGTCCGTGACGTACAGCCCAGGGCTGATCTTGCGGAACGTGACGTTGCCTGTGCCTGCACCATACCCATACAGGATCTACATGACTATGTCATGGGGCGTCGCAGCCGGCGGCTCGTACCTCCATGTTCCGCGTGGAGAGGGCGTGGTTGATGTCCTTTGTCGTCAAGCGGTCCCGCCGTGCATGGGACTTGAACTTCATCGCATCTTGGATGATCTCTCGTAGACGGAATTCAATCTCTGGCGCCAGTTCCGCGGCACATCCCTTGGACAAGTTGTCCAAGCCGATGCTTTGCGCGATCACCGCGATGCTTTCCTCTCGGAGCACACTCATGCTGCAATTGGGAAAATGCTTGCAACCCCAAGAAATACAGCACATGGACTGGTTGAAATATTTCTTTTAACCCAATCATGGATCGGCATAGCAATTATATTTAATCACTCTGGATTGGTCAAAATACAATTATTTTCACCAATCAACTCACGATATGTCGATGTGCCCCACAGCATTCTGCATTTTGAGCGAACGCCTCGTCAAGGAATCATGGCGGCGGTGAGCAACAAGTCGTTCGAAGTTAACCTCCAAGGTGAAGTCTCCAAGAGCGACTACTCGTCCTTTGAAGAGCGCATTCGCGGCTTGTGCGGGAACGACACGGAAAAGGTGCACGCGTCGTCCTCCTGCCTCCAGAGTTGCTGGAACGATATGATTTTAGGAAAAATTCGAGTACAACGAGTATGTGTACAACTTTGACGCGCAGAGTCCTCAAGGTATATGTTCTACCATGCTCTCATGCTTCCATCTCACCACTTCTCTGATGCAGGAGTTCCCAACTATGAAGTGCGCGCGAGAAATGTCATTTATGGATCTTGCACCTTCAACGGCGCCGCAGTGGAACTGCCATCCCGCGGGGGGCAGAAATGGTCAGCGACGACGACGACGACATGACCTGTTTCATTTACGGGTATCCACGCGTAGGGAACTGCGATACATTGGCAAGTGGGAGCGAAAAAAGCCGTCGGACCAGAACCCGCAACAAGCGCGCGGCAACCAAAGCGTGCCGTATCGGAGTCAAACGGCCGTCTCTGCGAGCGAAAACGTCGGCATCTTCTTGACGACACTGGGCTTCCGGTACGACAAGTCATGGTCGTCAAGTTTTATTCTCGCAGACAAAGCTTTCAATACAAGCGGTCGGGGACACGGTGGATCTTTCCCAATGGCATCACGGTCGAAGCTACGCGAATGAAAGCGGTAACACCATTCGATCGGCATTGTCATTGCGAGTCGTCCTAGTTGGAGAAAATCGAGCACAAGGACGACTTGCCTCTGGATAGCCTGCCGTTCGATGCGTACTTGGTTGAAGTGTACGCGCTCACGACTGACGACAAGATTGAAGACGTCTCGCACAAAATTCGCCGCTTTGCCATCGACTTGGATCCGTACGTGAATGCTGAGACGACATCATTTGTGGTGACGCCCGACGCTAGGTATTTCATCGAGCGGCCGTCGGAAGGCAAAGACTTTCAATTGCACAAGGAGATTCTGGCCGCCGAAAACAAGAAGAAGAAACAAAAGCTGCGGTAAACCAACATGTGCGCAACGAAAAGAGCAGGTTAAACAAGACTCACACCCTACACTGACACTCCTTTTGTTGTGGACTTGCGCAACGATGATTCGTTGCTCACTTTTACGCGTCGAGGCGACGGGAACCTTGCTCTGTCGTGTGAAGGACGGCGGTATGACCCAAGTCCTAGCTTCCGTCCCACGTATCTTTATTTTCTCCCTCGTCGACGCTAGCACGCGTTGTCCGTACTGGCTCAAATGCATTCAATGCAAGTGAGGAATCCCTGGTCAGTCAACCCCTCAGTCGCCTTGCATTTGTACCAGTTGCCGCGACTATGCTCCCCATGCCAACCTCGGAGTTGAGCCATTCATGCATCCGTGAGTACGACAACGACCGCCATCTCGGTGCAGGCAACAAAGGGACACCACTGTTTTCGTGCAGCATTTGGACACACTGCTTTGCATGTGCCCGCATCTGCCTTGGGGGTGCTTGAGAAGCGAGTGGTCGACAGAACAAAGCAAGGCATGTGTGATGGAACGATGGAACTTGTTCTTGTGGGTGAACGTGATTCGTACCCGAGCTGCATGTGGACCGAGGGTGCAAAACGGGGATATCCACCACACAAAGTCCACCACCAGCCGCGTACCCACCGCACAACCGACACAGTGGTCGCTCGCACTGGGTGTTTCTCGTTGTATTGGTTCCAGTGTCGCAAAGCTTGGCCAACGGTAGTGAGGCTGACGACATCATCCATGGCGGCAGGCACTCTGAGGCGACGTCGCCTTTGGTGTCCTGGCCGCCCCGGATTATCGCTCGAGTATGGTTGCACGGTTATGGCAAGGGTTGTAGACAAAAGCCTCGTGAACTCTTCGACGGCGCTCGGCTGAATGCTGCCATCAATATCATCCTTATCTAGGGACCATCACGTTCACAAAACAGATATATATCTGCTGCCTGGACACACAATCGTACCTTGGACGTGTTCTTACTTTTTACTGGCGTTGTAAGAAATAAGAATAGGTCAACGGTAGAGATATCCCGAATCAATATATTAGCTTCTGCTTGAATGAATGACCGAAACATCAGTATACGAGTGGTGGCACCTGGAAATTTTGCACGACAATTTGCAGCTCTGTATCCCCAAGCAGAAACCCCCCAAGTCAATTTCATCGCGGAAAATACACCTTGTACTAAAAATAGCAAGTGGAAACGACCTTGCGCACTCGGCGACACACCACTACCCATGCACGCGCGTGTTGTGCCCCATGTCAACAATATCCCGATTGCCGCTTGTCCAAGGAAAACTAGGCACTCCGAACGACCTTGGCAACTCGCTGGTTTTGTCTACTTGTGTGTTTCCCTCGTACTCAATGTTGTGTACATTCATTTCCTCACGTTGAGCGTGACCAACGATTACTACTGGACTGGCTTCAACTCGACCGGCTCGGAAACCTTCTTGGCCGATCTCTTCAACAGCAAATTGCCCCTAACGAATGCAATCGACACCACTTTGCCTTTCAATTTAAGCCTCGCAACCTTCAAGTCATACGCCGTGCCCAACACGGTCGTCGATGGGAATCCATCGGCGGCGCGCGCGGCCATGATCAATGTTCCACTCGATCAAGCTGTCACTGCGCTTCGACATACGCCATTTGACACAAACATTGCTGTCGCTCCATATTGTTGGGTGGATTTGAACCGCACATTTGGATTGGCAATCTCCGCGACGCGGCAACGTCGTTGCGAGCAACACGACATTGACAACGCTGCCGTCTACTTTGAAATTCCACTGCGCAATTCAGACGGCCAGATATCAGCCTACTTAAATTTCATCCATGCGACCATGTTGGACCCCCTTCGACACACATCTGCCGGTCAACGCTGGTTGCAATCGATGGCGTTGCGAACAGCGTTGGCCCCTCCAGACGAAATCGATGAATGGCGCCAAGCGGGACTTGTGCGCTGGACAAATCAGATGCACAATGCATGGCAAATCGGGATCAAAGAAACCATCTCGATCGTCAACGCGCTCGGGCTCTCGTACAAGGTTGGCGTCCACTCCATCCCATACGTTCAACACAATTACGATGGCTGGACGACGTCGTATGCTTGGATGGGGTTGCCAAACATGCTCTTTGCGTGTGTCCATTTCAATTGCAGTCTCGTTCGCGACATGCCCAATAGCATCGACCAATTCGAAACTCTCGACTGGGACGCCGATGTCGTCACTGGGTCACAGAATTCCCCCATGGGGTCGCTCGTCCGACAGTTTATTGGTCCTTTTGGCCTCATCGACATTCGATTTGTGGCTCCCCCGGTCGAATTACTTGGTTGCATTCTTGAATTTCAAGACCAGTATCACGTCGCGATTCAGATCCATTCGAACGCACACGTTGGAGACGCCACTGAACCGACCGTGGACCCTATTCCTCGATCCTGGAGTGGATTCAAATTTTACGGCGGCAATCCCATGTGTTTGATAAACACATCGCAAACCGTAGTCCAGCCACCGTTTGCGTTCGGCGATTCGTGCGACGAGCCCGTTTCCGATTCAATTTCATTGGGTCGAATCAGTTCATTGTTTGCGATTCAATCCATGACGTTGACGAGTCCGAGCACGATCGACTCGATTTGCTCTTTGTGCGCATCCATGGCAACTCGAACGTTGTGTCTGAATTCACTCAACGGATCTTTCGCCACCTATCAATCAATGTCAGCATTCGATGCACCATCAAACAGGACCACAGCGGCGACAACACTTGAAGTGCTCAATATAACCTTGATTCAATTTGCCACGGCGGCAAACTCAACAGTTCCTGTGCTCTTGGTTCAGCCAATGATTCGTTCGTCGTCGACAGTCGATCCTTGGACGTTTTTTGGCTGGATTGCATTCTACGAGTGGGCTTTGGGAATCCGAGAGGTTTATGTGTTTGAAGGCGACGCCGGTAGCATCACGACCATCACGCCCACTCAGCCCTTTGTTGCACAACCAACTAACCCACACGAACTCCCCCAACGCGCTTGCTATTATGTCTTGTTTGTTGTGATGTATACGACGTTTGTATTGGTTGGTGTTGGGGTACTCGTTGTTTTGTTCAGTGCCAGGCATGGATTCAATGTCCATGGCCGCGTCCTCTTTCAATTCAACCGCGTCGTGGGCTCCGTTTGGGTCGGTCGGCCGTTTCTCCTCCTTCGAGGGATGCTCGCGATTGTGCTTCTAAGTACGGCAAACGTCACCTTGGTGGCACGAGGTGGCATTACGCAGCTACAAGCGCACCCTCGACGGGGGTTGGACGTGCTTTTATTGGCTAGTGACACGACTTGGCTCTCTTATGCTGTCACGGATCACTTGCTTCCCCTCAAACTTTCGAATTTGCATGCTCCCATGTGCACCATCACTGTGTGGTTCGTTATGGTTGTATGGGACATCGCCATGCCATGTGAGCTGAATGCCGAGCTTACGCAGTCCTGCCAAGTGTCGACCATGGGGACTCAGACAAGTTGCCATGGTGGATCGGTATTCATTGGAAATTTCAAACGGCTCCAAGGTCTCGTTCTCGCACACGTTATTTGCTTCACTGCCTCAGTCGTCATGTCCCAAGTAATTGCCACGTGGTCCAAGCCGCCCGTTTCGTTTGATCATGCCCATCATTTACTGATTCCAGCCGCCGCCGAAGCCTTTTTGGTCGACACTGTCTACATCTCGCTTCGACTCGACATTGCCACGTGCGTCATGTCTGGCATGATTCCCTTCCGTAGCCGTGTCTTCGATCTCAAGTTGTGGGGATTCGTGGCCGTCGTTCGAGACACACAAGCAGCCACGTATGTTTTTCAGAAGCCAAAGTTCATGGCGAAACAAATGCCGACGGGATTGGATGCTCGCGTGCGTCCCAAATTGATTCGACTGAGTGCCATTGTGGGCCTGCTCTATATCCTTGGCACCGTCGTGAGCAGTTGCGTCTTTCTCACGTGGAGCCAGTCGACGATGGCCAATGATTTTTGGTGGGACTCGTACAATACCAGCGGTGCCCAAGCATTCTTAATCAATTGGTACAACTCGAATCTGCAATCGGTCGACGCCCTCGCGCCTTTTCAAATGGACGGCGCGGACAAAGGCGACTCGACCCAAGCGTACAATACAACTTTGACAAATGTCGCGACTTCACGATTGTACGCCACAAAAATACAAGACGAAGCAAATACATTGTCCAATGTGATTGCTGGGCTGAGGGCAATGAATAGCTGTCATATGCCTTGGATTTTCACTCCCTATTGCTTTGTCGACTTTGATAAAACCTGGGAAATGGCCTATTCTGTCGCACGACAAGATCGATGTTACGAGAACGAAGTCACGAATGGCGCCGTCTACTTGGAAACGATGCTTCGAAATGCCGACTGGACCATGCTTCGACAATGTTGGGGTGTTGGCCTTGACATGGGTATCTTTTCCACACTTGGGCAATCTGCAATGGGTCAAGCATGGATGGCATCCAGTGCCAACAACCAAAATTCGATCGCCAGCGAAGTCGACTACTGGAACGCTCGTGGGATCGTATCCTACCTGACTCAATGGCAAACGTTTAAGTTGCTTGGTGTGGTTGAGACATTGTTGGTCCAAAATGCCGTTGGACTTGGCTACTACTTGACATTGAAGCGTACGTATCAAGCGATGCAATTGTCGACTGAAACAACGTACAAATTGTACTGGGGCATGGCCAACGACCTTTTGATGATCGCGGCCAATGGGTCGTGGATATCAGGTCGGTCGTTGGTTCGACAGAGCGCTCAATTTGCCTTTCAAAACCAAAGTCTCGAAACCGTTTTTGTTGACACAAACGTTCTCCCATCACCGCTCTCGCCTCGGTTATCCGTTGTGCGAGCTACACTTGGACCGTTTGGCACGATCGACGTCAAACGCGTTCCAATTCCTTTGCCCTTGGCCTCGTTGTATCGAACGCTAACCCAATCAGTGAATGTGATTGTCGCGTCGTTCGACGGTGTCACTCAAGTAAACTACGCAAAACTGTCGTCAACTACAGCGTTTATAGCACGTCCGGCAGCGTGGGATGGAGTGCAATACATGGGCGGGGATATCTTTTGCGAAAATGCCCCTCAGCCTACGAATGAGATTGGGGAATTCTTCATGCCACATGGGTCTTGCGGTTCGAACGCGTTGAATCAACTGTTTGCGACAAGGGAAAACATGATCAAAGGACTCTTGGTATCGGATATGCTCAATGCCACGGCAGCCCAAATCGCAGCCCTTTGCCAGAGGGTAACGAGAAACCAACCAGCATGTCTACAAATGATACCGACATTGCTTTCCATGTTGCAGCAATTCCAATGGCCACCTCTCGCGAAAGTGGCCATGGTGGTCAAGAATGACTTGGGAATGACCTTGAATGTACAAATGATTCAATTTATCAACTCGAGCACCGGCCACGTCAGCCTCTCGCGTGTCAATATATTTGACCCCACTGAAACGGACTATGAATTTTGGGCGTGGCTGTACCACTTTGAATGGGTCCAAGGCCTCCGCGAAGTCATTTCTGTCCAAGGCACACAAGGACATTTGACCACCATTTCTGGAGTCCAAATGCTCGAAGCTAGCGAGTCCAATTCCCTTGAAATCCACCACACCGAAGCCTTTTACATTTGGTGTGCCATCCAATACGTGACCATTCTCTTGCTCTTTGTGGCTGGATTCGTGGTATTTTATATTGTTGCGTTGCGTGGGTACGTTGAAATGTGGAACATGCTCGAATTCAATCGGGTGGCCGGCATGGTCTGGGTGGGTCGACCGCTAGTGTTGCTTCGCGGCATCACAGCCATTTGTTTGCTCTCCACAGATCGGTTGGACTTAATTCAATCGGAGAACGGTCTCCTGTCCTACTTTGAATCGCCCCACCGGCCTTGGTACACCGTCTTCACATCCTGTGGCGAGGTGTGTTGGCTTGTTTACGTCATCAACGACACGTTTTCGCCCCTCACACGTCAATACACGTTCGCGTATGCAACGAAAAGTAGTATCTCGACGTGGTTCGTCACATTTATCTGGAGCATAGCGAGCCCTGTCCAGCACAAAGCGTCGTTGTCGCGTCAGTGCACTGTGGAGAGTGTGGATTTTCAGCTGGCCTGCACCAGTGGTGAGATGAACATTGGCCGAGTCACTCGCTTTTGCGGACTCATTGGCACTTCGTTTGGCTGTTGTTTGGTGGCGTATATATTCGAGCGGCTCATGCACCCAAACGCTCACTATCAACATGCAGACCATTCGCTGATGCTGCATGAGGCCGCGCGAAATTGCTTTGAATTTGGACGGTGGCACCACTTTGGTGTCTTTTACATTGACAAGGCATCTGCCATGCTCGCGGGGCTCGTCACGATTCAATGGGATCACAATATTCACGTATTTGACATCAAATCGTGGCGGCAATTCACGATCAATCTCTCGTCGCTCCAAGCTGGCATTGAAGACCATGACGACAAGGATTACCTCGAACGTGCTATTCCTCTTGTTGAATAAGTTAATTGGAAATGGCGTGAAGTGCTTGTCAGTGATATTTGTGATCTAGTACTCTCCCATGCACCAGAGTACCGCGGCCATAGGACTGCTGTGCAGACTGCCTCACTCCAATGTCCGTTGGGATTGAGCGAAATTCGACTCGATGTGATACATATTCTCAACAATACTAGTAAACTTACCAACGACATCCGATTTCCTCTTGTGGCACCACAATTGTCAATGCATCACTCGATATTCAAACAGAAAAATAACGCATCATTAATGCAGTGCAGCCGAAGAAATCGAAATAGGATGTATTCACGCTCGATTTCCCACATTGTTTTAAATGGAGTTCGCTGCGTTGGAGCTGCCCTCCTGCTTGGTAGCTTGATGTTCTGTGTTGAAGGAAGAGCGACACAAAGCACGACACAGGTTGAGAAATGATGCTGCAAATTCATTCACTAAAATCACGAATGCTTTTCTTGTCTGTAAAAGGTCTGTTTAATATTGGTAAGAATGTTTCCACCCCAAGGAGAAGGTCGGAGTTCAAAACGCGTTGACATTCATGGAGCCTTATTACGTACGTCACTCGACTAGAGGAATAGCACGCACGAGATGTTTTTTCTCGTACAGCTCCTTGAAGCTGCTGCCTCGCAGCGTCGACATATTGATTGTATACCGTCGCCACGATTTGATGTCGAAGATAAAGATCTGATGGCCCCGTTGAATGGCAAGGAGACCCGTGAGGACTGCCGAGGCCTGGTCGATGTAAAACACCCCTCGGTGGTGCCACCTTTCAAAATCCAAACAATTTCTCGCTGTTGCGTGCAGCATGAGTGACTGATCTGGCTGGTGATACTGCGTGTGGGGGTACATAAGCCTCTCCAAGATGTACGAGACCACGCAACAGCCAACGGCGAGGCCGATGAGGCCGCCAAAGCGGGCGATGCTTCCTATTTCCATCGTCCCACTCGAGCATACAAGCTGAAAGTCCACGCTGTCGACCGTGCAGTGCCGCGATATCGTGACTTGGTGCTGGACGGGGCTTGCGAGGCTCCACAGAAATGTGATGAGCCACGTGAGTAAACTGCTCTTGGTCGCATAGCCAAACGTGTGTTGCCGCGTGAGGGGCGAGAATGTGTCGTTGAGGATGTAGACGAGCCAACACATTTCGCCGCCGGACATCAAGACCGTGTAAAACGGCCGCGTGGGCGAGGCAAAGTACGCGAGGAGGCCGTTGTCCGATTGAATCAACTCCAACCGCGCCGTCGAGAGCAAACAGATGGCCGTGATCCCTCGGAGCAACATGAGCGGTCGGCCAACCCACACGACCCCCGCGACGCGATTGAACTCCATCATGTTCCACATGTCGATCAATCCAACGACGGCGAAAATGTAGACGACGACGAAGCCTGCCACGACCAAGAGGAGGATCGTGACATATTGTATCGCACATCGAATGTAGTAGGCCACGTTGACGGGGATCTCGAGCGCGTTGGGAACGGTTTCCACCGGTGACATAAAGCCTGAGATGGTCACGAGCGTGTCCAGCGATCCTTGGACAGATATGACTTCGCGGTTGCCTTCGACCCAGTCAAAGAGATACAGCCACGCCCACAATTCATATGCGACTTCGGTCGGGTCAAACACATTCACGCGGGAGAGGTTCAGACCGCCATGTTCCGACGTTATAAATTGAACGACTTGGACTTGGACGGTCGATCCAATCTCGTGTTTCGCCGCCAATGCCATCGCTGTGAACGATGCCGCTTGAACGTGCTGCAACAGAGGCCACAACATCGTGATAGCTTGGAGACAAGCTTGCGGGTTTCGATGTTCTCGTGCGCAAACGTCGTTGAGTTGCAAGGTATCGACAAAGTTGGTCGCCAGTAACGCTTTGAGCATGTTTTCTCTCGTCGTATATAGTGCATTCAAGACGAGGACACCACATATCCCCTGTGGAAGAAAAAATTCGGATATGTCGTTGGCTGTGTGGGGAACAAATTCGCAAAAGAGGTCCCCGCTCACGCGTAGAACGCCGTCCCACGCTACCGGGGCAACTGTAAACACTGTTGACGAGGGGATTTGACGATAGTTCCATTGTCTTGATTCGTTCAACCCTGAGAGCACCATGTTGACAGTCGTTGTCAGCGCACGATAGAAGACTTTGAGCGATGGAGGAGTGGCAACTCGTTTGATGTCGATCGAGCCGAACGGACCGAGTGTCGCACGCACCAACGTGAGGCCAGCGGCCAAGGGCGACGTCAAGACGTCGGACTCGACAAGGACCGATTCGAGACTTGTGTTTTGAAAGGCAAATCGATCGCTGTTTCGAATCAAGGAGAGACCTGCGATCGACGAGACATTGGTACCTCCGATGGCCAAGAGGTCATTGGCCAACCCCCAGTACATTTTATACGTTGTTTGGGCGGGCACTTGCATAGTGCTGTTGGATCGTTTGAGCGTCAACGAGTAGGGAATCCCAAATGCATTTTGAATCCAAATGTTCTCGACCACCCCGAGGAGTTTAAAGGTTTGCCATTGGGTCGTGTAGAACGAAATGCCATTCGATAGCCAAAAGGTGACTTCTTCGGCCACTGGCAGTGTGTTGGTCTGCACCGACGTCATCCAGGCTTGCCCCATCGTCGACTGGCCGAGGGTTGCAAATATACCTGCGTCAAGCGCCTGTCCCCAGCACTGCCTCAGGGACGCGCCATCGGCATTTCGAAGCATTGTTTCCAAGTAGACGGCGCCATTTGATGTTTCCTGGGCATAGCAACGAACTTGTCTCGAGGCCGAGTTCGCCATCTCCCACTGGTGGCTGAAATCAACAAAGCAATAGGGAGTAAATATCCAAGGAACTTGACACCCATCCATCTTTCTCAGTCCTGTAATGACCTGCGACAAGGTGTTTGCTTCGTTTTGCAGGGCGGTCGCGTACAGCGCCGAGCTCAAGAAGTTTGTGTCGGATGTGTTGTAAACTTCCGTCGAGTCGCCGTGTGCCACCTCGTCCATACGAAAGGGCGCTGTCCTTTGCGACGTTTGGAGATTCACATTGTACCAATTGATCAAATAAGATTGAGCACCGGTGCTATTGAACGAGTCCCACCAAAAGTCATTGGCCATGGTGGACTGTGTCAAGGATAGAAATAGGAAACTCCCGACAACCGTTGCAACAATATACCCGAGGCCCACCATTGCACTCAGTTTGATGTATTGGAAGGTTGGCTGGGACGGCGATTCCACTTCAATTCGATCAAACGTGGGCGGGTGCAACACGTACGCGTCAGTGTCCGGGTCGAGGTTGATGTCTGTGGACCCCCAGAGTTTTAAATCAAAGAGCCATTGGGATGACGGAATCATGCCAGACATGACACACGAAAGGCGGTCCAGGCGAATCAAATCTGCACGTTGATCCACGAGGAATGCATCCGACGCTGCAGGAAGAATAAGATGCCGGACAGCATGACGCAAGTTGGTCTTCGATCGACGCGCAACGACTTGGGTGACCAGGATGGACCCACCTAAGCACACAATTTGGAGGAGAACAAGCCCTTGAAGGTGCTTGTAATTGCCTATTGTGACGGTGCCACCGCGGCATTGGATGATCATTCCGATTGTTGTCACGATGCAAGACGGTTCGAGCTCGATGATGGGCTCTGTTGGCGCGGTCACCTCCCATGCGACTGTAATGAGCCACGCAATGATGGCACTACATGGCGCATGCATGGATGGAATGGCGGAAGGCAAAACAAGATCCGTGACTGCATACGACAGCCAAATCGTTTCCCCTGCCAAGAGGCATATATCGAACCACTCTCGTGGCTCCAATTGCAGCTGGGAAAAGCCATGGGGAGACACAAACGCAACGTTGGCAGTGCTGAGGATCACAATGGCCAGCATGCCCCGCAGCAGGAGAAACGTTCGGCCAATCCACACGGAGCCCACGACGCGATTGAAACAAAAGAGGGCTGCGCCGTTCATTTGAAAGGCATGCCAAGTGGCCAAAGCAAGAACAATCGCACCAACCCCCGTCAGCACAAACGTGACGTACACGACGATGTACCAAATGTAGTAGCAAGCATTTTCAGGCAACTCGAGTGGATTGGCCGGTTGTTGAATGAAGGGTTGCCGCGGCGAGATGGTGGTGACGCTGCCAACGTCACCATCAAATGTGTACACTTCTCGGTATCCCAGCGCCCACTCGTACATGGTAATCCAGCCAAAGAAGGACCATGTAGCGTCCTGGGGGGATGTACTCACCATGGGTTGAACCAGGAGCACTGGCGTCGAGTTGGCAGTCGTAGCAAATTGAATGATGGAAACATTGAGTGGCAAAATGGTGGCGATAACATTGGGTGACAAGCTTGGCGGATGTGCGAGATTTTGGTAGATGGCAATTGAGGATTGGAGAGCCTCGACGCACATTGTTTGGGTCGTTTCGGACCCACAGAGTGAACAGACAGACGACGACAGCATGCCAAACGAAGCCCATCCAGACGCCATGATTGCAAACAACGAACTCAATCCTCCCACTGAGATTGTGTGGACTAGGGGCGTCCCACAAGAATCGTCAAACGAGAACGATGGCTGGACAAAGGATTGGGCCGTGCCGTGCAAACACATGGGGTTGCCACCATAGTACAATAGACCAGTCCACGAAAATGGAATTGGGTCGACTTCGATCGTGTCAAGGGGACGCATTATGCTGAGCTGGAGGGCAGGCACTACATAGTCTTGGACAGTGCGCACAGCTTGTACAAGCAGGTTAGGTGGCGACACCATTCGAATGTCAAAGACACCGTAGGGCCCAATGGTCTCTCGGACAAGTGTCGTCGCGGTCGTGAAGACCGGCCCAACGACAACATCAACGTCCCAGTCGAATGGCATTTGATCGATGCTGTTCGGGAGGCCACGTACGACACTGCATTCGTAGAATGCGCAGAGGTAGGCAATGTTGCCGAACCCGATCCACGACCGACTCGTGGTCCAAATTGTCAGGCTCGAAAACGGCACGGTGTTGACGTCGACTTGATACGTGAGGCCGAGCGCATTCACGATCGAAATTGTTTGCTGCATTCCGATTTGCCAGGCATTGTGCATTGGAGTGGTCCAGCGGTTGACCCCCGCCTCGCGCCACACGTGAACTTCGTCGTCGGTGGGCAAACGGAGGTGCGTCGCACTCGCATCGAGCCAACGTCGCCCCGCATCGGTTGTTCCAAGCGGCTGGAACAACGTCGTATTAAAGTAGTCGAACCAATGGGACGCATGAATATTCGAATTGCGCAGTGGAATCTCAAAGTACACGGCCGCATTGTCGGAAGACCCTTGCTCGCATCGGTGCTGCCGCGCCGCCGAGACTGCGACGCCAAATTGTCTGGTCAAATCGACCCAGCAAAATGGACTCATCGCGATGTTTGCGGCAAAGGACGCGTTTCGAAGGGCGACGACCGCTTGCGCCAGTGGGATGCTCAGCATGGCTGCGCGCGCCGCTGATGGATTCGCGTCGATGAACGTGTTGGCCGCGGCATACGACTTGAAGGTGGCGAGGCTGGAACCGACAGCCAGAGTCGTCTTTGTGGCTTGGAAGAGGGGCACTTTCGCATTGAAAATGTCGCCCAAGTACGTTTGGACGCCGGTCGCGTTGAAGCCCGCCCAGTAAAAGTCGTTTGTTACACTGCGCTTGACGACAGTTTGAATGTACACGATGCTGAGCACGAGAGAGACGCCGAGGTAGACAAAACCAAGGACGTGCCATCGAGGTTTGGACTGGTCACTCCGAGGGAAGTTCGTAGCAGGGATGCTTTCGCTGCTGCTTGGGCGGACACGTATCCGCGCCATGACAAGTCGTGAATGAGCCGTTTTGTAGTCGTTGCGCTAATTTTAACCCCAGACCTAAATTTGATCCTTGGAATTTCGCCAACGGGGCACCGCCACGGGTCCTGAAACTTAATAGACATACCAACGAGTGTCTGCAGATCTCGATCGATAGTCAGACATCGCGTTGTCCCGCCAACATTAAAAATCGCGCTTCGAGTTGCCATTGGTGTCGAGTCTCAAGGCTGAGCGAGTCGAGGGTGCTCATTCTCATGTGCGTCGTCGATGGAAACTCATCACCAGCGTATGCAACCAATATCGTATTTATTTTATCAGCATCCTACGACCGATTGACCACTCATCGAGTGTTGGGTTGAATTCCTCGCTTGCTCAGGTTAACGTCCACCGTGCAGTGAATCGGCGATGGCACACATACGCTACATTCGAACAGTGCTTCATGAACTGACATTTGGCTTGGATACACAGAACGGTCCAGTACACAGTGCCATGTTCTGGGATAGCGGAAAGGGAACAAATCTGGGATGAATCCTTTGAGGTCTTCACACAAAAGAACGTGTTGTGTCACGGCGGGCAGCGTCTTCGGTACCGTTTTGCGGAATCGAATGCACTCCATTCCTAAAATGTTGCCTTGCGGGTAACGTTCAAAGCTAACACATGTGACAACTTGCAACCAGCCATGTGTTCACGGAAGATACCATTTCGGGTCTGTGGCGTTGAATCTTCAAGCTTCGGCGACATCAAGGTTGCGTTCGCGACCACTTATTCGACCAGGGGGATGGCGCGCTCAAGATACTCCCTGTCCTCACTGTCCTCAAAGCTACTCGTGTCTCGCAGCAACGAGATATCGATTGTGAATTGCCGCCATGATTTGATGTCAAATATGTAAATGTGGCGTTCCCATTGGATCGTGATGAGCCCCGTGAGCATGGCAGAGGCCTTGTCAATGTAAAAGACACCCAAGTGGTGCCATCGATCAAATTCAAAACAATTTCGCGCGGCCTCATGCAGCATCAGCGAATGGTCGGCGTCGTGATACCGAGTCTTGGGGTGGAGTAGCCTCTCAATGATATATGAGACGAGGCAGCAGCCGAACGCGAGGCCAATGAGACCACCAAAGCGCGTGATGCTGCCAATTTTCATCGTTCCACTGGTGCAGACCAGCTGGAAATCGACACTTTCCACGGTGCACTGGCGCGCGATGGACACTTCGTGCTGGACCGGGATCGTCATGCTCCAGATAAATGTGACAAGCCACGTCAAGATACTACTTTTTGTGGCGTAAACATACGTGTATTGGCGTGTGAGTGGCGAAAACGTGTCGTTGATGACGTAAACAAGCCAGCACACCTCGCCACAGGACGTGAAGACAGTGTACCAAGGCCGATGGGGCGATTGAAAATAGGACAAGAGACCGTTCTGGGATTGAATCAATTGCAATCGCGCGGTGGAGAGCAAACAGATGGCTGTAATGCTACGAAGCAACACTAGCGGTCGACCCACCCAGACCATGCCAGCCACCCGATTGAATTCGAGCATGTTCCACATTTCAACATACCCACGCAACGCGACAATATAAAATACCACGAACCCAGCCACAAAAAGCAAGAGAATCGTGACGTATTGGATGGCACACCAAATGTAAAAGGCTTCGGTGTGGTGGATTTCAAGGGAATTGGACACTTTGGTTTCGAGCATTTGAAAGCCAGAGATGGTTGTCATCGCACCACTGGAGCCTTGAATAGAAATGACTTCGCGGAGGCCCTCGACCCATTCAAACAGGTACAGCCACGCCCAAAATTCAAAGTCTGTTTCGGTCGGGTCAAGCATATTGACGCGCGAGAGACTGGGCATGCCAGAGCTGGAATTGACAAACTGAACCACTTGAACTTTTAAGATTTTTTGAATGTCACGCTTGGCCGGCGTCACCGACGCTGCAAACGATGGCCATTGAAATTGCTGCAGTATCGATGCCAATTGCGTTAAAATTTGCAGACATGTTAGTTGATTTCTCGATTCCCGTCGGCAGATACTTGTGATACTGACATTAAGCTGTGAGTATGTTTTCCCTTGTCGCAAACAACTGATTCAATGCGCCCGTGCCGCAAAGTCCCTGTGGCAAAAAGAATTCGCCAATATCGCTGACTCGTTGTGTCGTGCATTCGCAAAAGATGTCCCCACCCAACACCTTAAGTCCGTCCCATGCACGAGGCCTTGCAGTGAACACTGAGGTTGTGGATACTTGGACGTACTGTGCTCTAACATCCAATGAGGCGATCCCTTGGTTGACAGAGTGGGTCAATGTGCGATACAAGTTGTCCAAGGACGACGGAGCGGAGACAC
This sequence comes from Aphanomyces stellatus, assembly GCA_009835185.1. Lineage (NCBI taxonomy): Eukaryota > Oomycota > Saprolegniomycetes > Saprolegniales > Verrucalvaceae > Aphanomyces > Aphanomyces stellatus. Next base: position 2,936 of record VJMH01005161.1, on the reverse strand, counting down.
GTTTGACGTCGATCGAACCAAACGGCCCAAACGCTTCGCGCACCAATGCTAGTCCTGGGGATAGTGGCGATGGTAAGATGTTGGTCGCAAGGAGAACCTGTTCCAAACTTGTGTTTTGAAAGGCAAAGTCGGCCCGATTTCGAATCAACGAGAGGCCTTTGATGTGCGATTCGTTGGCCCCGACAGCCACGAGATCATTTGCCATGCCCCAGTACAGTTTATACGTTGTTTGGGCTGCCAATTGCATCGTAGCTTCGTTGGACCGCTTCAGGGTCATGTGGTACCCCTTGCCAAAAGCATTTTGGACCACGATTGTCTCGACCAATCCATGCAGTTTAAACGTTTGCCATTGCGTCACGTAGAACACGATGCCGTGGGCTTTCCAGTACTTGACTTCGCTTGCGACTGGAATTTGACTGTTTTGAGTGGCAGCCAACCAAGATTGACCCATTGCCGACTGCGTCAGAGTGGACAAGACTCCCACGTTGAGCCCAGCGCCCCAGCAATAATGTAAAACATCCCAATCAGCGTTTCGCAACATTGTTTCCAAGTACACCGCGCCATTTTGAAGGTCATGGGCATAACATCGCTGTTGTCTCGCGACAGAATTGGCCATTTCCCAGTTCTTGTCAAAGTCGACAAAGCAATAGGGTGTAAACACCCACGGCAACTTGCAGCTATCCATTTGTCGCATGCCAACGATGACATTGGACAATGTATTCACTTCGTCTTGGAGTTTCGTCGCGTAAAGTGCCGAGCTCACAACATTCGTCAGCGTCGTATTGTAGTCTTGTGTAGCATCTCCTTGCTCGGACGCATCCATTTGAAATGGCAGGACAAAATGAACTGTTTGGAGGTTCGCGTTGTACCAGTTGAGCAAGTACGCTTGGGCGCCGCTGCTATTGTACGAATCCCACCAAAAGTCATTGGCCATCGTCGACTGGCTCAACGATAAAAAGAGAAAGCTACCGACGACGGTGCCAATGATGTATAGCAGGCCGAGGATCGCACTCAGTCGAATCCACTTGGTGCGGACCTGCGAATCGAGGGACTCGGCCGTTTTCTTTCGCTTGAACGTTGGCTTTTGAAACACATACGAGGCGGCGGCTTTCGAGTCGCGCACGACGGCCACGAATCCCCACAGCTTGAGATCAAACACCCGCCCACGGAAAGGAATCATGCCAGACATGAGACACGTGACAATGTCGAGGCGCAGTGATATGTACACTGTGTCGACCAAGAACGCTTCCGCGGCGGCCGGAATCAAGAGATGGCGGACATGGTCAAACGAGACGGGTCGTTTCGAGAGCAAATCAAATGCTTTGGACGCAAGGACCGAGGCACAAAAACTTAAAATGTGGACCAGCACGAGTCCTTGGAGCCGCCTGAAGCTGCCAATGGACACTGTGCCGCCTATGCAACTGGTCTGGGTTCCCAACGTTGAAATCTGACACGATTGTTGAACCTCCATGGTCAACTCACACGGACGTGCGATCTCCCAAATCACAATCACGAGCCACGACGTGAAACTGCAGAGCGGTGCATGCAAATTTGAAAGCTTTAGTGGCAGCAAATGGTCAGTCACCGCGTACGATATCCAGTTCGTTTCGCCAGCCAATAAACACACATTAATCCACAGTCGGGGCCGCGCTTGGAGCTGCGAAAAGCCGCCGGGGGAGACCAGGGCCACATTCGCCGTGCTTAGAATCGCCATGGCAAGCATACCCCGAAGGAGGAGAAACGGACGGCCAATCCAAACGGAGCCAACGACACGATTAAAGTGCAGCAGCACCCGTCCATTTACTTGGAAACCATGTTTGGCCCCGAGCGCGAGCACAAGGCTTCCAACAGCAATAAAGGCAAATGTCGTGTAGAACACAATGTACAAAACATAATAGCATGCCCGTTGGGGCAGCTCGAGGGGATTGGCTGGCTGTTCCACAAATGGCTGGCTTGGTGTGATGGTTGTGACGTTACCCACGTCGCCTTGAAACGTATAAACTTCTCGCCTGCCCACTGCCCATTCGTACATGGTAATCCATCCAAAGAATGTCCATGCTTCCGGGGGACGGATCATCTGCTGAACCAAGAGAATGGGGGTTGCGTTGTTGCTGGTTGTAGCAAATTGAATCACAGTGACATTGAGGGCTGACACTTGTGACGCGAGTGCGCTTGACATGGATGGCAACGAATCAAGCGTTGACAGCGTTTGGTAGATCGACATGGATACGCTCAGCGACTCTTGACACTTGGATTGAGTCGCAGTGGTCGCGCATAGAGAACAGATGGAGCGCGCCATGACGGTGCTCGTCAAGTCCATCGACGTGATGGCAAACAACGAACTCATGCGGCCCAACGTAACAGTGTGGGTCACGGTTGCACTGCATGCGTCGCCAAATGAAAAAGGCGGTTGGATATTGGGTCGTGGTGTTTCGTACAAACACATGGGATTGCCTCCATAATACTCGACCCCGATCCACGACGGCGGGATAGGGTCCACGGCTGGCTCCGAGCCTTGCACAAACACACGTTGTGTGCTGGGGTCTAGCGCAAGGGCGGCGAGATACTGGACTTGAAACACCAGAATGACGTCAAGCAGCTGCCGAGGTGGGGCTACAAAGCGTATGTCCAGGAGGCCATAAGGACCCACGTACTGCGTGACCAACGTGGCCACGGGCGACGACGTCGGGCCCGTGACGATGTCGGAGCCCCAGTCGAAGGGCATTTGGTCAATGCTGTTGGGCATGCCTCGAACGAGGCTGCAGCCGAGGGCAGCGCACGTGTACAACATGTTGGGCAAGCCAATCCAAGCGTTCACGGTCGTCCAGCTGTTGTAACTCTGGTGGATGTACGGCACAGTGTGGATGCCAACCTGGTACGTGAGCCCGAGTGCGTTGACAATCTGGATGGTTTGTTTCATCCCATTTTGCCACGCG
>VJMH01005160.1:0-37178 GCA_009835185.1 Aphanomyces stellatus | reverse complement strand
ACGACGGCGGCGGGGGCGGCGGCGGGGGCGGGGCTACGTCCGTGGGGCCCAAGGGCCCTTCCCCCATTCCATGGGGCTGGAACGCCGTCGGGCCCGTAGCGAATTCGGCGATTTGTGGCACGTCGGGCAGGCCCGAGTCTTGGAAATGGGACGGCGCGATCGACGCGTTGACTTGGTTGTCGTACTTGTACTCGACGGCAATGCCTTTGAGCCCAGGGAGGACATCGGGGAATTGGTTCTTGTCGTAGACGGCCGGCGACGGTTTGAAAATGCCCTTGTCGATCGTCCCGTCAAAGCCCTCGCCGCCGTTCACGACCGAGTCGGGCGCCGCCGCGAGAACTTTCTTCTTCTCTTCTTCTTCGGCGGCGTCAATGCCGAGCAAGTTGTCCCACGACGTGTACTACCAGAGGACGACGTGTCATGCGTGATGACGATGACGATGGGTTGGTTTACCTGTTGGTAGGGATTTTCGCCTGAATTGAACAACAAGACACTTCCAATGGTCGGGATATCGTCTGGCAATCGCCCCAATCCTTCCTACGAACCCATCCGATGATGATGGAGGGGCGGTTGGACGTGTGTACCTTGGCCATGTTGACTTCGACTTTGCGACCTTCGCTCGCGGGGTTGACTCGCTCAAACAAATCGAGGACTTCCGCCATGAGCTGCGCGCGCTGGCCTGGTGTCGGCGCTTCGGCCGGCAAAAAATGGGTCGCCGCGTCCGAGACAGCAAGCGGCGGGTTTTCTTCGTATGGTTTATCGCTGTAGAGCCCCTTCATCGCCGGGAGGACTAGGGGTTGTTTGAGGGACGCAAAGGACGATGCAAAATGTACTCCGAGGGGCGGGGTATTTCGCTGTCGAAAAGACGGTTGTCGGTTTGTTGGAGATGCCGCGCTCTGCGCCATGTGAGGGATTCTGGGGTCGAGACGAACGGGCGCCTACCGATGATCGCATTGACCTTGTTTTGGCAATCGACGATTCGCTAGGACGAGAGGTGAGCCCCCCATCCAAGTTTGCGCCCTTCGTACCTTGTCGATCGCCTTGACGCGATCCTTCTCCGCTTGAACCTGCCGCCGAGGATATGAGGCGCTCGAGATGTCGTCGTCCATACCTTGTTGCCGATGCGCAAGAAGACGTCCGTGACAATCGTGTCCAAGTGGATCAGTTGTCGGATGACATCCTTGACGACGAACGGCTTCTTCAAGTCCTCGAAGACCCGCTCGACGCAGTAGACCTGGGACGTCTGCATCCTCGCAGTCGCCGCAGTCGGGATTGCGTTGTGCAGGAATGTTAGTCACGTGCGACACAATTTATAGAGGTAGGGAGTGATGGTCATCTTGTCAGTATAATTTTCCACAGGTTCTCTGGGTTCCCCATTTGTGCGCCAAAACGAATCTGAAATGTCAAAGCGGAAAAAGGCGGCGGCGGCGGTACCGCCTGCAGCAGACGTCCGCCCGGACGATGCGCTATGGATCCAACGATTCCAGATCCTAGACACATGCTACTGTTTCCTGTCGAGCAAGAAAGCAGCCCTCTCGCTTAAGACCGTGGTGGCGCTTGCTGCGCATTTGACGGGAAGCGCCGAGAGTCTGACGGAAGCACACGTTCGTCAAATGGCGTCGATCGGGGTAGTTCGCTTGGAATTTCACAAGAAGGACAAGATCATACTCCAGGGTACTGCTATGCCCCCATCTACACACCCATTCGACTGTCATCGTAGACGACTTTGACCCGACGGAGCAAGATCCGAACGAATCGATTGAACTTGTGCAGTTCCCCGACGTACCACAAGGAAGCAAGCGCGCCACCGCAAAGCGCCTGCTTCTGTTCCAAAAGGCCTTACAAGCATTCAGCCAACCGACCGATCGCATCCCTGAATACACTCCTCCCCCCTTGACCACCAAGCGGGTCAAGACCCTGCACGACCTCCCTCCCCACGCTTCCGACGTCCCCCATATTCGCATCCTCAAGCAAGCAGAGTTTTACGACGGGCAAATCGTGCATGTTGAATGTATTCCCCCGCGTCCTGCACGCTTTGGCGCGCGTCAGTTGAAGGACATGGACGTGTCCGACGTCGTCATCAACGCGATGACGATCGACCACCTCTATGCGCATCAATCCGAAGCCATTGACGCGCTCCTTCAAGGACAACATGTCGTCATCTCCACATCCACATCCAGCGGCAAGTCAATGGTTTACACGATTCCCGTCGCGCATTCGCTCGTGACGTCCAAGGCGTGCAGCTTTTTCCTCTTTCCGACCAAGGTCATTTCGTACTGACTTCCTTGGGTCGTCACGTTATCTTACAGGCATTGGCACAAGACCAAGTCCAGTCGTTTCGGTCCTTTCTAGGGCGAGTCGACGGTCTCGATCCGTTGACCCTTTGCGCCACCTATGTCTGTCCCCGTTCGTCGTCCAACTCCCCCACTCCACATGTTGTTTAGGACGGCGACACGTACAAACCCGACCGCGCCGCCATTCGATCGCGCGCCCGCGTTTTCTTTACAAACCCCGACATGCTGCATGCGTCCATCATGCCCCAACACCAATCGTGGTCGGCTGTGCTCTCCCAACTCAAGTACATTGGCCACCACGCCGCCGCCTAGGTTGTTTCATCCTGGCTAGGTACATTGTAATTGACGAAGCGCACATGTATCGCGGCGTGTTTGGATCCCATGTCGCCCACATCCTCCGCCGCCTCTTTCGCCTCTGTTACATGCATGGCTCGAACCCGCAACTCGTGTGCTGCTCGGCGTCGATTAAAAACCCCGCCGAGCATTTCCATTGGCTCGTCCCGCGCCTGAGTGACCCAAACGACGGCCGCGGCGGCACGTTCTTGAATCGAGACGTGTGTGTCATCGAGCCCGACAAGGACGGGAGCCCCGCAGGTTGCAAGTTTTTCGTCGTCTGGAAACCCAAACCCCCCGCGCCCGCCAAGCCAACTGAAGTCGAGAATGTGGACTTGACGGCAAGCACGATTTTTCAGAGCGCTCAAATCTTGGCGGCCCTCGTCGTGGCCAACGTGCACACGATTGCGTTTTGCAGGGTCCGTCCTTTCATGGTCGTCGTCGTTGGAACCAAACTGTTCGGTGTAGGGGCGAAAGTTGACCGAGTTGGTCTTGGATTACACCCATGGCATCCTCCGGAAACAAAACCAACGCCAGTGGATCGACAAAGTCAAAGGCTATCGCGGCGGATACTCGGCCGAGAGCCGCCGTGCGATCGAAGCCCAGCTCTTTGGCCGGGATCTCGTCGGCGTCGTTGCGACCAATGCGCTCGAGCTCGGCATTGACATTGGCTCGCTTGAATGTTCACTGCATGTGGGCTACCCTGCGTCCATTGCCTCGATGTGGCAGCAAGCGGGACGAGCGGGTCGAAGTGGCAAGGTACTGCCACGTCTCGGCTCGAATATTTAAATGTTGGGCGTGCAGGATTCATTGGCCATCATTGTTTGCTTCGACTCGCCTCTGGACGCGTTCAACGCTTCTCTCGGGTCGACCATGTTTCACAAACCACCCGAAGCCGTCGTCTTGGACCCGCTCAACCAACACATTTTGCGCAAGCATTTACTCCATGCGTCGATCGAGCTCGACTTGTTGTCGACGCGGCGTGGCACAGACTACATTGACCGGTACGACGACGCACGCTGCCTCGCCGTCAACATGCGATATAGCGTCATCTTTTCCGCCGAGATGGAGTCGCATGTTGGGGATCTCAAGGCCACGGGGCAATTAATTGCAGTCGGGGATGGCTACCGCAGCCCAGCGTCCGCGCTGGTGCCGGCAGTCAACATCCGCGACATTGCCGACGATAGCTTTGCCGTCAGACAGGGTAAATACGGTTGGCCTTGCTGATATGTTGGCGTAGGTTGTCGATCTGCTCGACGACAACAAGGTCATTGACACGATCCCGTCCCATCGTGTCTTTTTCCAAGTGTACCCCACGGCCGTCTACTTGCATCAGGTACATGTCCATGTCATGGTGCCCATAGGATGGCATTGTGTAGGGGAAGGAATACATCATCACGAGAATCGACGTGGTCGAAAAGCTCGCGTTGGCCACGCGAAGCCACGCGCGACTCAAATACTACACGCGGCCGCGCGATTTCACAGACGTCAACATTACCACGACGTTCATCCCCTCGCTCGACTACTCCCCGCTCGTCCACCTTGGCATTGCCCACTCGGTCACACAGGTTGTGGGGTGCTACTCCGTCGAGAAGCGGTCGCAAAAAGTCCTCCAGCGCACCGACTTGTCGCTTCCGCCCATGGAGTCGGAAGGCCACGCCGTGTGGATGGACATCCCCGACGACGTTGGACACGATGCCAATGGCACACGCGCGCCCCTCCACGGCGTGAATCATTTGCTCTTGGCCGTCGTCCCGCATTTTATGCTCGTGGAGCCGCGGGATCTCCAGACCGAGCACGTGGGTGAATTTGAAAAGCGTGCCAGGTTTGACTCAACATGACGACAAATGTATGACGAGTCGTGGGTAGACCATCCCGCGTCATCCTGTACGAAACATGCAAAGACGGGATTGGCATTGCGCCACGTCTTGCAACCCTCTTTCCTCAGGTATGTTGTTACAAAGACATCGAGTGTGACGACGGGGACGTAGCTCGCCGCTTGCGCCAAGGCCATTCTCGATCGATGCATGTGCGTCGATGGGTGTCCTCGTTGCATCCAGTCGGCCAATTGCTCCGAGTTCAACGCTGCGATTTCCAAAGCCGGCGCTAAAGCTGTCTTGGACTACATGGTGGCCAATCTACCCACGGTCAATCGCGATGATCACGAGAGCGCCGTGCCACAGTCCTCCCCACCGACGAATCCAGTGGATGTTTTGTAGACGTTTCCTCTATTCTTGTGGTGCAATATTTGGGTGGCAGAATCAGACCCATCTTCCATTTGTGTCTCGAAGCACACCCGTGTAGATTCCTGCCTGGGCATGTCCACATGGTCGCTCGGGTCGGACTTGGTTGTATGTCTCGTCTCACGCGGCGGTTTTATCGCCGGATGCCATGTCGTCGTCGGGACTCCCGTTCGTCTTCTCTCTCGTCTTTTCGGGAGGATCGCTTGCGGCGGTGGCGGTCGTCCTCCCGCGGAGTTCTCTCCGAGGACCGACGGTGGCGACGGTCGGGACTTGGACTTCGTTTCCGCTTGGACGTGCCTCTCTCTATGCGTTGCGTCCGTCACCGCATATAACCAACACCACCAGTGTCCATACCTGGAGACCTGTAGGCTAGGAGTGGTGGGTCGGGCTCGACGGGGTTCACAAACGGATGGAGAAAATTACAATCGCCGCCGCGGACACATCGCTTCCGCAAGAAAAGGCCGCAGATCGCGTCCGACCAACTCGAAATGGGGGTCACTTCTGGCAACAGCTATCGACGACGAGGCGTTGCATGACATCATTCACAAGGGATGGCCAACCTGTCGACCGGCATACCAGCGTCCGTAGAGTCCCTCGCGCGCGTCCGCCGCTTGCTGCGCCGTTTGGTACTCGACGTAGACGTTGCCGCGCAAATGACTGGCCGTGTTGCAGCAGGTCTACGACACACAATTGAGACGACGTTGTTGGCAGCATCTCTTTCAACATTGAGCTGCACGAGATGGCCAAACTTGAGCAATTCGACGAGCGCGTCGAAGTAAAAGGCGCGGTACCCGTCGCGCATTTCCCGTTCATCGAGCTGCATCATCATGAAGTCAACAGGGAGGCAGTCGATGACATGAAAGAAGTACTTCAAGGTGGTCGTCGCCGTCGCGGTGCGATCGGACGCCAATTGTGTGCATGCCCTACGGAGAGCAAGTGAGGTCATGGAGCGGCAAGAGAGACATCTACCGGAAAGAGGACAAACCGACCAGGCGCTGACGGGGGTGCATGAATGCGACTGCAATGGTCACCAAAGCGGCACACGCCTGTGCGGATGAAAAAGCTGCAGAGGAGCATCTTTTTCTATGCATACATGCCATCAACTTGGGGTTGGTGATGCCAGTCGTACTTGTTCGCTGGTCATCTTGTGAACATTTTCTGTCCATTGCTTGCGCTCAATCTACAATGCGCATGCGGTGTTGCTCATCGTGCAGAGGTGATGGGGTCTACCTCGCGACGTGCAACGAGTTGCCGCTCGGCCGCGTCGCGCTCCTCTCGCTCTTGGACCTCCTTCTCCAACGTCTCTTGTTCCATCTGTTGCTTGATGTCTTCCATGAGACGCTTCCTTTCTTCAAGAATGCGTTTCTTCTTGGCGAATGCTGCGTCTGCCTTTGCATTGGCGGTGACCCATTTCGCGTGGCACCGTTGGGACGCCTCTTCGTCTGCCATCGCCAGTCGCTCCACTTCCTCGGGATGACTCTCGAGCATGTCTCTCTCCAGCTCAGCGTGGAGCTGTGCGTGCACCTTTCTCTTCCGCCTCTTGGCCAGATTCTTCAGCAATGTTCGTCGTTGGCCCATGGTGGTGTCGAAAAAAGGATCGCACTTCCCGCGCCGAGTCCGACACGACCTCGTTATTTATATTGTCGATTCAGCCCATATTTATATAGTTTTTTCAACGTATTACTTGTTCTGCCCTGTGATTGGCTATTGGGCACATTATTAACCAATCACATTAAGGAATATCTTGGACGCGCTGTGCTCATCCTAATGGTGATGGGCGTCCTGGGTCCACTGAATCGTGCTTGGGTCGATGCCTTCCTGGACCATTTCCCAGAGGGGGCTCATCTCTCGAAGACGACCAACATGCTTGACGCAAAGAGCGATGGCAAAGTCGACTTCCTCTTCGGTCGTGAACCGGCCAATGCCAAACCGGATCGACGTGTGCGCCAAATCTTCGCCGACGCCGATCGCGCGGAGCACGTACGAGGGCTCGAGCGACGCGCTCGTGCACGCACTGCCACTCGAGACGGCAATGTCCTTGAGCGCCATCAAGAGACTCTCGCCTTCGACGTACGCAAAGCTGAGGTTGACGTTGCCCCAGTAGCGCGCGTCGGCGTCGCCGTTCAGGATCACGTGGGGGATTTGATCTTGGATGCCGTGCTGCAACTTCTTGGCGAGGTACATGATCCACTTGTGATCGCTGTCCATTTCTCGCTGGGCGATCGCGCACGCTTCGCCGAGACCGACGCAGAGCGGGTGCGGGAGCGTGCCGCTGCGCAAGCCGCGTTCTTGGCCGCCGCCCGACAAGATTGGTTCCAAACGCACCTGCAAAATCCTCCTCATGAGACCACACATCACACATGCAACGACGTACACGAGGGCGGCGGCGAATGTACATGGCACCAATGCCCTTGGGGCCATACACCTTGTGGCCCGAGATCGACATCGCGTCAATGTTCATCGACTCGACGTCGATCGGGAGCTTCCCGACCATCTGCGCGGCGTCTGTGTGGAAAAACACTTTGTGGTCGCGGCAAATCCGACCGAGTTCGGCGAGGGGTTGCAAGACGCCGATTTCGTTGTTGACGGCAATGACCGACGCGAGGACCGTGTCGGGGCGGATCGCGGCCTTGAACGCGTCCACGTCGACGAGACCGTTTGTCGAGACGGGCAAATACGTGACCTACGGAGACGCTAATCAACAGAGTGGAGACCCGAGACGGCATACCTCAAAGCCTTCGGCTTCCAGCGCACGGCACGAGTCCAAGACGCACTTGTGTTCGATTTGAGTCGTGATCACGTGCTTCTTCTTGGCCTTGTAAAAGCGACCGATGCCTTTGATGATCGTATTGTTCGATTCCGTCGCGCCAGACGTAAACATGATTTCCTTGGCGTCGGCGCCGACGAGCGCCGCGACCTGCGTTCGCGCGTGTTCCACGGCCTTGTCGGCGTCCCACCCATAGCTGTGGGTGCGCGAGTGTGGGTTGCCATACCCGTGCGTCATGTGTTCCATCATCTTGTCCAAGACACGCGGGTCCAACGGCGACGTCGCCTGGACGTCCAAGTAGGCCGCGCGGCCTTGGGTGTGTTGCCCCTTGATCGAAAAGCCGGGGGAGAACACTTGGTCTGAATGCGCGTTCTGGAGGACGACGTCGGGCACCTCGTTCACGGGCTTGTATCGCTTGTCGTCCGTCTTGGTGCTCATGGACTTGGTCAGCGCGTTCCATCGCGCGACGCGGCGGCCGCCTTTGCTCAGCGCAGACAACATGCTTCTGTGATGTGCGACTTCCCGAACACCACTGAACTTCGGCCACAGGTCCGAACGAGCCCGAAGGTTCGAATCCAGCGATGTGATTGGTGCAGGAGGGTCTTGAATTAGCCAATCCAATCCCCGTATTGAGAACATTGGGTTCTGTGCGGCTTTTATACACGCGTCAAATCAGCGCTGCAAACCGAGTGAAATAAACACTCGGTTTAATGCCTAATTCACACCATTTTCGACCGAGACTAAATTTAATGTGATTTATGTCGAAATATCATTCTGGACAAGAAGTATCTTATATAGATCTGCATGTCACGAACGAATTCACGTGGACGCAATTCATGAGGGTGCCAGAACATGGCGAGCGATCAACCTCGCCTTCGATCATTTTCAATGAGCAGGGTACGATTTCAGTGGTCTTGCTTGAGGGGTTGACCTATCCGACGTCGCTCTAGTGCGTCCCTTGGACATGTCATCACCAATTGTCATCAACCACCATGTACACACTCGTGTCTCTTGATGAGGTAGACGGGGGGCATCAAGAGCGTCATGCTCGAATGGGTTGTTGTCCTGTCAGTGCCCCGTGCGTATCACAAAGGCAATGCAGGTCCAACTTGGCTTCTGTTGGCTTTCGAACAACCGGACGTTCATCGTGACTTTGAATAAGAACCCACGAACACTGGCAATCTAGATCTCCAAGAGACGACGAGTCGACTCGTCACGCTCAGTACACAGCACACTGGCGGCGCGGAAAACCAGATTGCAAAAGTACGGTACTCGATTAACGCTCAAAGCTCTCCACAGGAACACTCTTTCGTCCAAAGTGAGAGGCCTTGAGCCCGCCCTAGTATGTCTCATCGCTTCTGGTGTGTGTGTTTAGGATGTGTGCCACGGTGCTGTGTGCCCATGGCCACATTGCCGCCACTCGAAACGAAACTTTCGACGGCAGCCAATCTATGAACGTATTTATTATGTCGCCATCACACCATCACATGATACATGTGCCAGTCGGTGTTTTATACTCTGTAATCAAGGTTTGACTCAAATTATGAGATTCCATGGGCAAAACATGCATGAAGCCCACTTGGCAACCACAAAATGTCAAAATGGGAAGTCTCATCTCCTGTTTTGTGTCGTCGTTTGCATCCCAATTTTCATTTTGACCCGTTGACAAGTACGGTACGCTTGGCAGTGTCAATGGCCGTGTGTTTCGACACTGCATCACAAGACGACTTCATTCTCCAATTGTTCGTGTCTTGGCCATGTCGATTCCCGCCCACAACGACGACCACGACCACGGCGCGCCGATGACGCCGTCGGCGAACGCGATCTTGACACCCGACGTGGACTTCAACGGCATCGAGGATGAGTCTTTGGATATCGTTGACACGCCCGCTGCCTCCACCCCCAAGAGACGTCTCAACCTAGCCCTCTCGGTCGCCTTGCTCGTCGTCGGCGGCGTCGTTGGCGCCCTTCTCTTGACCATGCAGCCATCTACGCCCACTGCCTCATCGATCTCGGTCGGTGGCGGCAACGGCCAAGTGAGCGTCTGCTACGACTCGTGGGATTCATGGGGTCCCGGGAAGATGGCCGACCAATTCCGCCGCATCAAGGAGCGTTTCTCGGGTGTCCGGACGTACCAGACCCGCGGCGCGCGCAACCACATTGAAGTCGCGGCCGAAGTCGGCCTGAGCATCTACGCGGGCGTGTGGATCAAGGATGGCGGGTGGGAGGCCGACATGCAAGCGGCGGTGGACGGCGCGCGGCGCTTCCCGAACTCGATCAAGGCCATCTTGGTCGGGAACGAGGAGATCCTCGAAGGCAAGGACCAGTGGTTTGTGATTGACAAGGTCAACCGGATGAAATCGATGCTCCAAGCTGCGGGCGTGTGGAACGTCAAAGTCGGGTCCGTCCAAACGGACGGCGATTGGCTCAACAAGGCTGGTGAGCTCGCCAACGTGTGTGACGTCATCGGTGTCAACATCCATCCGTTCTTTGGCGCGTCCGACAACTCCAAGTGGAACCCGATCGAAGACTTGAAGGCGCGGTGGAATGCCATGACGTGGCGCTTTGGGGACAAGGTTGTCTTGACCGAGACGGGCTGGCCCACCCACGGCACACCCCAGAATGGCCACGTGCCCAGTATGGACACAGCACTCAAGTACGTCAAGCAAGTCAACGAGTGGGCCAAGGGCGGGAACGGCGGCGACGCGCCCGCGCACTTTATGTTTGCCGACAACCCAAACAAAGGCCCCAACTTTGAAAAAGCGTTTGGTTTGGCATGGTCAAATGCCGCGTGGAAGTTTGAGTTCTCGACGGTCGGGCCGGCGCCACCCGCCCCCACGACGCCCGACCAAGGCATTCAAGGCGTCGTTTTTGTCAACAAGGCCAACGACAAGGTGCTCGCGGCGACCAAGGACCGCAAAGTTGAGTTCCACCAGCGCTGGGGCAACGACTGGGCCGTCGACTGGTCCTCGAAATGGACGGTCCGTGGCAACCTCGTCATGTTTTGGGAAGCTGAGACCAAGACTGACATTTGCCTCGACGCGCCCGAGCCATGGCGCGGCGGCAAAGTGCACTTGTGGCCTTGTGATGTCAACAACCGCAACCAACAGTGGCGATACAATTGGGCCACCCAGCACCTCGAACACGCCACACATGCGGGTCTTTGCCTCGACATGAAGTACCCCGAAGGCGGCGCGCCACACACGTACGACTGCGGCGACTTTGCACTCCAAAAGTTCGAGTGGTGGAAGTAGCTCGACTTGGGTGGTTGTGGTGGTCTTGTCCACAACAAGATGGGACACTTTGATTTGGAACCATTGCCTTGTATGTGTCGACTGTAGTGTTTGTGGGTGGCCACATTAAATAAAGTCTACCTCATTTGCCACTCCTTTCACCACTTGGTGCAACGTTTTACCGCCGTTGCCATGCGACCAAGGCACTCCTGGACAAACACAACAGCCCCTTGCGAATCAAAACTGGGTCGATTATATACTTTTGAGCCCTCGGTCGTCGTCGTCATTCGCGCGGTCTCGTCGGCGCAAACACGCGAGGACGCGCGACCACCATCCATTGTCTGCGATCCGGCGCACGAGTTGCTCGTCCTGGGGGACATGATACGTCGCGCAGTAGGTTTCGTACGCGTCGAATCGATCGTGGTAGTCGGTAGTGTCGGGTGCGAGGATCGTTAATTGCTTTTCGAGGATGACGCGCGCGGGGGGTTTCAGCGTTTCCAGCGCCGCGTCGCCGTGGGTACAATACGAGACATGGGTCTTGACACACGCATGGCAAAAGTGTGACGAGTACTTTGGGCACTCGACACACGTGATGTAGAGGCCTTGGATGGGGCGGTAGCAGCTTACGCACGAAAAGCCAACCCACGTTTCGTGAAAGGTACCAGCACGTTCGAGCTCGCGTTGCCACATTGCAGCGTCGGCCAGCGTGTGCACGGTGGTTTGGGCAGCGAGCCACCGCCACACCAAGGCATACCGCGTGTCTGGGTGCATCGGTCCAAAGAGCGCCATGTTGCCTTTGTGGGCGCGCTCGAGATGGGCCATGGCGTGGTCGAAGTCGCCCATGCTCAGGTAGAGGCGGCCAATGTGCACGTCGCCTAGAATCGAGTTGTGATATTTTACACTTGTGGCATCGTCGTACATTCGTGTTTCGAGTCCTCCGTGTGGCCAAGACGCGTGGCAGCGTCGCGACACGCGACGAGAATGTCTTTGGCTTGGGCGAATTTGCCTTGACGCAGGAGCGATTGCCCCCAGTGGCGGTAGCTCAGCCACGTCAATTGGTGGTCGGGGCCGAGCGTGCGCCGACGGCTAGTGTAGGCAGCGTCGTACAAGTCGGACGCCAACGCGACTTTGCCCTGCTTCGAGAGGTTCACGCCCAAGTTGTTCATGCACGTGACGACGCGCGGGTGGTCGTCGCCGAGCGTGCGTTTCGTCTGCGCCAAACCGTTCTCGAGCCACACTTGCGCCGTCGCAAGCTCGTGCTTGTATGTGTACGCCATGCCCATGGCGTTCATGACACGGAGCGTCAAGTCGTGCGCGGGGCCGTGGACGCGGTCGCACACGTCAAAGCAGTCGCGGAGGAGAGGCACGGCGGCGTCAATGTCCCGCACGCGCAGGTACGCGAGCGCGAATTCAAGCATCGTGGTCAACGTGTCGAGGCTCGCGGGGCCGCTCACGGTCGTGAGGTGGGTGATGGCGTCTTGGAATTTCGGCTCCCACACACTGCGCGGTTGGCCAAGCACCCCGTCGACGGCGGCCGCCAAACCCATGGCGGTCCACATGGCGGCGCCAGTGTCGCCATCGACGCGGTAGAGCTCAATCGCTTGGTTCAAATACTCCCGCGCCTTGGCCATCACTTTTTTATCGATCCAAATGTTGGCCAGCACACCGAGCCAGTGGGCCTTGTTCTCGGTCCCGAGCTGCGCCTCGACCGTCCGAAACATCCACGCTTCGAGCACGTCAAAGAGCATCCGGTCCAAATCCGAAAATCCGATTTTCATTTTCGCCATGAGCGCGACAATGTTGTCACGGTCCGACGGGACAAATGTCGTCGACTTGGCGCTCTTGATCGTCCCAAGCATCTTGAAGAAGGACCGGTCGTCTTGGATGTCAGTCAAAAAGTCAGCCTTTTGGGTCTTCCCCATCGCAACTTCAAACCGCGCATTCGCCTTGATCGCGACGTAAATCTCAAACACACACCACGTGCGCGTCAACGTCGTCGGGTTGTTCCATGGACTGAGCACCATCACGACGTTGCCAATCGCTTGGAGCGCAGTCTCGAACGAGTCGACCCAAAACTCGAACGGCACGACTTTGTTCAAGACATCGTGTTGGTTGTTGTTGAACATGCAAAACCACACGGCCACTCCGTCCGTGTCCAAACCTTGTTCGTCCATAAAGTCGCTAAGGGCATCGACCACGTCCAAGTACAAGTAGCTCCACGCATGACTGACAAACCACGTTGCAGGCTTGGCATACTCGCGTCCGCGCGGGTGATTGCGATGGACATGCTCGACCAACGAGAGTCTCGTTGCAGCCGTGTACGACTTGACAAACTGCTCACACACGGCCGCGGTGCTCAGGCCTGCAAAGGCATCGCGGCCACCGTGAAGCGTGATGAGGTGCTTGAAAAAACCAAGCGTCAAGCCAAGGGGAGCAGCTTTGCCCATGCTCGCTCCAGTTCTGGTGCTCACACAACCCCCCTCTCGGCCACCCACCAAGGTCGAGAATGCCAATTTTCGCCCCAGCATATGATTTGCATTCCACCGTGAAATTTCCCAATATCATGCCATGATTTTCATTTCAAATAACTTCAAGATAAGGAACGAGAAATTCGATTGGCTAAAACATAATATGACCAACGCCTCAACGTGCGATTGATTGTTTAAGCTTTCCCGTGCCAAAACATGAAGAGCATATTGAGGCTCAGCAAAATTGGACTTACGTTGAGGATTGCTTGGTACTTGTGGCTCGCCACAAATACCCCCGCGCCCCATCATGCATTTGTCGAGCAACAGACCTGTAGGAAATATTCTGACCATCATTCGAGCAAGGTCAAGTTCCAAACCGGCACCTTTTGGAGAAAGATGGAAATGCCAATGCCGATCAGCAGGATGAAGTATCTTATTTGGGGAATTTACTCAAACAGAAGGGAGAGGTGTGCACTTTCCCACACAAGGCGGTGCCTCTCTGGCGCTGTGGATCGTTAGTACACAAGGTGAACAACTGCCCGATCTCAGGCTTTGACAAGAACTCCGAACACAGAAACTTCGAACCCTCTCTCGTCGAATTCATTCCCGCGTAACCTGGTTCACATATCACATTGGCTGGAAGTTAATTATTGAGAACATGCCACTTGAGGGCTCAATGAGAGAATTCGCACGCGAATGCTTAGATGGCATAATCGGACTGTGAGTAATAAATACTGACCACCAAGGATTACCCGAACTTCGAAATTCGATGTCACGACTGAGATTGACGTTGATTTGGTGGGCAATAAGGAACTACCATAAAGCACACAATAGAGATTTTTGCTCACCATTTTGTGATTTGTTGCTGGCTGGTGAGTTTATTTTGATAATTTTCCGGATACAATTACGTATTATTATACGTATTTCTAATTATAGAAAATATGTGAGTTATTGTGTGCACAAACGGTACTGGTACTTTTTCAGATTTTGTTCGTCTCCAAGACGAATATTTTCTCGACAACTTTGAGGTCGTTTGGTGGATCGTGTAGTCAGATTGCCATCTGGTTTGGATGCCAATCGTGATGGCGCAAGAGTGCTCGTGGATGGCTGCCCGCCATTTTGCATTTTGCATTTTGCGGCATCGATGCCATCCACTTTGCCGCCACCGCCTTGCGCGACCCCGGACGTGGCCTACGTTGAAGCCATCGACAGTCCGCCACTTGCTACGGGTCGTTACAAGCGTCGCGCGGCCTTTGTTGCCGCGCTTTGCGTGACGGGGGCCGTTGTTGCCGCAGTCTTGTACGGCGTGGCCGACACCCGCGCCACGGTCACACCCGCGACGTCCATTTCTCTCGGCGACGGCCGCGGCGCCAGCGTCTGCTACGACTCAAACGTGAAGCCAGACAACATGTTCAACGACTTCACGAAAATGAAAGAAAAGTTTACGGCTGTGCGGACGTATCAAACGTCGGGCACGGCCAACCACATCGATGTGGCGGCCCAAGTCGGCTTGAAGATCCACGCGGGGGTTTGGATCCGCGACGACGGCCTCATGAAACGGGACATGCAAGCGGTCTTCGACGGCACAAGAAACAATCCCGGCGCGGTCTTGGCGATCCATGTTGGAAACGAAGACATGTTTGACCACCAAGGCGGCCACACGAAAATCATCGATGTCATTCGGGCGTTGAAAGGCAAGTTTGACACCGCCGGCGTCTGGCGACCACCTATTGGGTCGGTGCATACCGATGGCCAGTGGTTGACGCCGGAAGGCCGCGAGCTTGCACAATACGTGGATGTGATCGGCGTGAACCTCCAGCCGTTCTTTGGTGACTCGCCCAGTTCGCGCTCGAACCCGATCGAAGACGTGAAAGCCCGTTTCGCGCAAATGGCGGCCAACTTCCCCAACAAACAGATTGTGATCACGGAAATGGGCTGGCCCACGGGCGGCCCTCCCCGAGACGGCCATAAACCGAGTGCCCAAATGGCTCAAAAGTTTGCCAACGACGCGCTCACGTGGGTCGCAGCCGGCGGGGGTGGCAACTCGCCCGCGTTGTACCAGTACCAGGACAAGGGCAACCCGAACTCGGTCGAAGGCAGCTTTGGGTTGTCGGGTGCCGACGGCCAATGGAAGTTTGAATTCGGCGCGCCGCTCTACCGCGCTGCCTTTGCCAACCTCCAATATAACGTGATGCTCTCGACCGTGCCCAACTCGGACCAGCTCACGTTGCGGTGGTGGGACAAGTGGACGATCGACAACAAGTTCCTCTGGGTCCAATCCGGCGAGCTCTTTGTGAGCGTCACAGGCAACTCGTGCCTCGAAGCGACCCAAGCGTGGAACGGCGGCGCCCTCCGCACCGCCCCCTGCAACGGCGCCATCCCCGGCCAGCACTGGCAGTACGACAACGCAAACAAACAACTGCGCCACGCGTCGTTCATTGGCTTTTGCTTGGACTTGGGCTTGAACGGCCGCCCGTACCTCTGGCAATGCCACGCCGCGTGGGACTCGCCGTACCAATACCAACGCTTCGAAGCGTGGTTGTAGACGCCGACTTGAGACAGTAAGTACACCATGGATGGAAGGCACATCTATATTTTCGTAACAAAGTGACTGAATTTTGTCTGCTGGCCGATCGCGTCGACCGCAGAGCCCCCTGTGTACCCCCTGTCGTTTCGCTGGACCCGCCCACTTCGTGTGTGTGGACACCCTTCAGTCACTCCTCGAACCTGGACGTCTCGTGCGTGCAGATCCCACTTTCTCTCTCTTTTTGTCGATGGACTCCCTTTCCCCCAAGTCGGACCTCTTTGCCCGATCCCAGTATAGTAAAACTGGATACAGCTTTATAGATGATAAAATTGTGTATTTATTTGCCAGAGGTTTAGTCACTCCTTCGATGGGATTCTTGCTTGCTGTGTCAACGACGGCAATGCATTGTTCCAGTGGTCAAGGATAGATGTGCAATTTACCGCAACTCGCCCCAGAATCGACAACCTCCATTGCAATGACATCTATCAACTGCGACGGTGTTGGTGTGTGCTACTTTCTTGGGACTGACAATGCCACAACCATCTCAAGCGACTTTGCCAAGATCAAGGAACGATTTAGTGCCGTCCGAACGTACCAAACGGCCAGTAGCGGCAGCAACCTCATCGATGTGGCAGCTCAAGCGGGGCTGCAAATCCACGCAGGCGTCTCCATCAACGACCGAGATCAAGGCGATCGGGACATCCAAGCCATCGTAGACGGACTCAAGCGACACCCGACAACGCTTCTCTCAGTCTCCACGTATGGAAAAGCCCTGGAATACGACTGGGACCACAACCTCGGTGGAACCCAACGTCGCGTTCTCAAAGACGCAACAACGACCATCAGCTTGGCCAAAGAAGCGATCCAACGACTGAGGGCCGCGGCGGCGACTGCCAACGTCGAAGCGGATCCGACCCCGATTGTCATGGTGCATGAGGACCAAGATTGGCTCTCAATCGAAACGAAGGGGATTGTAAGCTCTGTCAACATCATTGGAGTCGTTATCCAGCCGTACTACGATGCCACCGACGCGTCCACGACACCGATTCAAGATCTCACATCAAGATGGAATGCAATCGTGCAAGCTTTCCCGACCAAGAAGGTCGTTTTGGCTGGCACGGGCTGGCCCACGAACGGCCTTATTGTGAATGAGCATTCTACCCCAGCATGATCACAGCGCAGAAGTTTGCCCGTGACGCGCTGGCGTGGCTCAACTCAGATGGCGGCGTTGTGCCGAATCTCTTTCCGTTTCAGTACGTGGACTCGAACCGTGCCAACCTTGGACTCGTGGATCAAGCCAAGCAGTGGAAGTTTGATTTCACATCCCCGCGGTTCAAGTTTATAAGTTTAAGACGACAAGTTTGGCGTTTGTGAACGTGGAGGCCAATGTCGTTTTGGGCGTGAACGATGCGTCACGATGCTCGATTGGAATGGATGGACATGAGACCCGAAGCGAACGTGGAATAAAAAGGGGATTCAAATTTACAACGGCGCGTCCGCTCCAAACAACCTTCTCTGCATGAGCATCGAATCATTCAAGGAGTCCAACAAGTCGCTCCCTTGAATCCCTCTGGGGGTGACCACTTGCAATTCCGACTCGAGCCAGCGTTGGGCTTACAATCATGCCACCAAGCAGCTTGAGCATTTGGCACTTGAAGGGTACTACTACCTCGCGGCGATGTCATCCAGTTCACATCCACCGTTGTCCCCGTGCGTCGCCTCGGGAAGTCCGCAATTCCCGTCCCAACAATTTGGCATCCTGCATGGACTCTGAAGGATCATCCTCCGAAGAGATGTGGTTATATACAAAAGCACCCAGGTGTGAAAAATGGCAGTAATTCTGTCTCTCAATTCTGGGACCATTTGAGGTGAGTGTAACAATCG
Source organism: Aphanomyces stellatus (assembly GCA_009835185.1). NCBI lineage: Eukaryota > Oomycota > Saprolegniomycetes > Saprolegniales > Verrucalvaceae > Aphanomyces > Aphanomyces stellatus. Next base: position 19,429 of record VJMH01005160.1, on the reverse strand, counting down.
TATAATAAAAATTATGGAGGGAAAATACACTAATTTAGAGAGGTTATCATGATACATATTTCAAAATGCCGCCAACAACAACGTACTCCGATGAGGACGTGGTCAAAGCTGTTACTGATGTGCTCTCGAACAAGTCCAAGATCCCAGGCGCTGCAAAAGTGTATGGAACTCCTGAGCGATCACTTCGATGGCATGTTGCCAATGCACGAACTTCATCACCTCCAACGAATTCCATGGGACCCTCACCGATGTTGCCACGGCAATACGAGAGAGACCTCGTCAGCTGGATTCTTGCAATGCAACAGGAGGGCAATCCTGCTACCCGAGCCAATATCATCACACGGGCGAAGGAGATGATGCGGGTCGTTCATGGCTACGAACATCCGCAACCCACGACTGGTTGGTACCAGAAATTTCTTCGGCGACACGCAGAGTTGAAGACAACGAAGTCGCAATTCCTAAGCAAGACTCGATATTCAGTGGATCGTGAAACAGTGGTCACATTCTACCACGAGCTCGTGCACGCACTATCATATGTGGACTTTGACCCAAGGCGTGTTTTCAACATGGACGAGATGAGCTTCTCTTCGACCAAGACGGCGAAAAAGGTTGTTGTCCATCGCTCGACCAAGCAAGTGTACGTTGATGAGGTCAAAGCGTCATCGCACTTGACAATTGTTTGCCTGCGTTGGTGCCGATGGATCCAAGTTGCCACCGCTATTCATTCTGCCTGGTGACTGTGCTGGAACCGATGTCTGTGATCGTCTCGTATTTCCTGGTGCTGCGGTCACGACGTCCGAGAAAGGCTGGACGAACTCCTTCATCTGCCGACAATGGCTCACGATGCTCGACGCATCGAATTTAACGTCTACCCCACGTCCAATTCTTTTGATCTTGGACGGTTGTTCCTCCCACTACTCGAACTACATATACGACGAAGCTCAACGACTCAAGATCCATCTGCTGTTCTTACCGTCCAACTCAACTCACCTCTTTCAGCCGTTGGATGTGACCGTCTTCAGGCCTTTCAAACAAGCAATTCGACGTGAGGTCATGGAAGAGATGTGGAGTGACACCACGTCCGTCGACAAGAAAAATGCAATCTCGATCGCATGCCGTGTCTGGGAGGCAATGACGAAGAGGTCTGCGATCATCAATTGTTTCGAATGCACTGGTTTATTCCCTCCATCAGTGGAAAAGATGATCTACCGTTTATCTATTTTCAAGTCCAGTGATGACATCAACATTGAAATTGACAGGACGTGGATGGAACGCTTTGATGCCGTCTAGAAGCAGGTGTTGTTGCTGCCACCGAAGAACAAGTCGCGCAGGACAAGGAAGACACTCACTGTCAGGGGTAAGTTTGTCACTGCGGATTACCATGCTCTTCTCCAAACTCAAGCAGCCCAAGCAAAGGCTCGAAAAAAGAAGGCTGCAATCGAATCTGTTAGCGAAGACATTGTCTTGGTAGAGTCGTGCCTTGTTTAATCAAAAAAATCGATGACAGCAACAATTAACTGGCATTTTCACTGCAAAAATGATATTTTCAATTTCGGGGAAAACTTTGGCGAACCCCGGGAATCGAACCCGGGGCCAGTCCACCACCGCCTCATCGTCTAACCGATTTGCTCCGCGCCAAAGGCTTGGCTAGTCTTGTGGTTCATCATATAGGTCGTGCAAAACCTTCAATATATAATTCCTTTGTATATCTAATTTATCTCTATCAACTGATATTTTCGAGGCCACGCAGCATCAAAAACTATATACTGAAATCAAGTATATTTTTCGGCAAATCACTGATCCTCTGTTTGAGCAGCGAACTTGACGATTTTTCATCACTGACAAGAATCCTCAGAATGAATATATGGTGGTCCACGTGAAAGAGCGAAGAACGGTGAACTCGAAGAGGTTACTCTCAGGATGAGACGATGAAAACTGCATCACTTACGCATGGACGAAGTGATGTGATTTTCGGCAAATCACGGATCTGCCTCGTTAGCAGGATTTCATGGTTGGGTATAGGAGTCCACCAAAACGAAGCACAGCCCTCCGTTTCAAAAATTGTCTAAATAGTGTGAGTTTTTGAAATTTTTGTCTAACGTGGGGCAATCAATAGACGAGTGGGAAGGCTCCCTAGCGCACCTAATCGAACAAGGACCCTCCGAATCGAAGTTTGGTCTGAGGTCCCAACCAAATCCAGGAATCGGAACTATTAGGGAGCTAGTAGGCAACCAACATCATGCATGCGCAGTCCTTCTCCATATAATATCAGTTTCCTTCTGAGACCGTGTGATAGCGCGTAGGGCAGACGAGTGCCTCCCTCGACGCCCCCGCCATACCGCCGCCTCGGACGTCTCAACAAATGGATATCTGGAGATTGCTCATTGAAAATGAATTCAAATCAATCACAATTGAAACCTGTCTTTTGCTTAGCATTAGTATTTATATATTCAGTTTTTGTCAAGTGAATAATGCGTTTGACGATTGGTCATTTATAATATATTCTGCAATTAATTCTAATGTGAAGAGCAAGTTTGTGAGGAACAGGATAGCAATTTGGTCATTTATCTATCTTTTAAAGGCTCATTTACTGTTTATTTATGTGCCAAGGTGAATGGAACCATACAATAAGTCAGGTAAAATAATTAAATATCTAAATTAGGGATGAAACTGGGAACTGCACCGCGCCAGAAATGGCATGCGGGGACGTGAATACGGCGGTAGGAGCTCGTGATGTACCTACCATTCGTAGAGCCCATCACTCAAGCCAAAGCATGAATTCAAGAAATCGCATCGATACACCCATTATAGAGCAATCTACGATGAAATCTGCTTTTAATAACCGTAAATCGCAGTCGATGTCGATTTAAATAAAGGCATGGACCTCCAAATTAAATTATGTACCAAGGTTCAATATTGCGTATTGTATGCATGGGTGTCTGCACCACTCCCTCTACAATTGAATAATATTTGGACATGGAAATATATAAGTAATATCGACATTCATGAATAAAATGTATACACTCTTGATTTGACAAAATAAATTGATGAGTTTTTTCGAATTGAATTCAAATATATAAAATCGAAATCGAAAATTCCGCACGAATGGCTGTTGAAGGCCAGTGTGGCACGTGGCCTTGCGTCGTCGGAGGTCATGGAGACCTCCGAGCTTTGTCAGTAGCTGTGGTACCGATGCAAGTATGAGGCTGCGACGCTGACGACAGCGACGATACAATTCGTGTGTTCGTGTGTGGCCCATGGCCAAGACAGTGGCGTCGGCGACGCGCGGCAAATTTCACGGCGCGACAAGCATCGACGAAGAATATGGCGCGGCGGCGTTGATGACGATCTGTGGCGAAGGTAGCGACTGCCATGATCGCAACGACAATGCGCTGGCGCTGACGAAGATTCTGACGCAAACAAAGGGTAAACATGTGGGACGTAGAAAGATTGAATTTTTGGGGGACACGTCGGCGAGTCTCGCAGAAGTTGCGATCATATTCATGTGGGCTGTTGGCATAACCGCGAACCACCTGCACGGAATCAAGGTTCCTAACCACCGGAGCTAATCACAACTTGTATTGCAATGAAATTTTGAAGGTTTCGGTACATCAAGTATATAGTAGTCAAATTTGGCGCGAATGAGGAAACCATGCACTGTTTGGGTGCGGAATGAGCTGATTTGTTTCGGGAAAAGTCCACTCGATGTGGTGCAGGGATGGTTCCATGGGAGCGTCGTGTACATGTGAAAAGTCGAGTACTCCTCGACTACGTCTCCCAGAAGAACAAATGTGGCACACAGGCCATGCGTACATTTTTCGCTGTACACAGCTGCAGAGAGGAATTTAAGTATCGCCAGTACACAAATGGCGTACAACTGGGTGAACTTGCGGGCGGCGTCTGAGACGCCACATACGAGGATGGGGTACGCCAAATTGTCAATTTTGTAAGTGGCGTTCCAGTGAAATACAAATGTCTTCGGATTGCGGTCCATCAATCGCAACAACGCCTTCGTTGTAACACCAACTTTAAAAGGGCCAGACACACCACCAAATCCTACCGCAGGGCGTCCATCGATCAATGAAAATCCAAAGGAGAACATCTTGTTGTCGCCGACGTCATCTTTGTAGAACGAAGTGGCCAGCAAGTCCATCATGACCGACGTTTTGCTGTGTTCGAGCATTTTGTGGTACCTGAAATAGCTGTACCGAGTTTGAAACTTGCTGAGTGACGGCATGTCGTTGTCGCCGATCTTCTCTTTTAGTTTGTGCCTTGCTCTGCTGGGGGTGTATCCAAGCTCGAAAAGCAGCTCTGCTTGCTCTTGGATGCCTTTGGTCATTGAGCTACGTGCCGGCGGCGCACATTCCCCATATTGCCCCGTGATCGAAACGAAGTTTCCCGACGAAGCACTGCCAACTAAAAGACACTCCAAGATCCGTATAAACTTCGGACAATCGGCGCGACAGTGACAAACGAAGTACCGTGTGGTCATTTTGTGGCGTTCAGTCTTGCGACACAACGTGCATTTTGTCTTCGTATTCGAGTACGTAGCCGATGGCGCGACTGCATCTCTTGCCTCGGCATGGCTCTGGTATACGCCAATAAGATTCCATTCATAGTCCTCCGTCGAGCGTCGCGCGCAATCTCGTTCGTTTAGCAACTGCTCCAGTGGCACTGGACCAATTGCATCCAGCACATTTGCACCAGGTTGCGCGGGAAGAAGTGTTGGAAATGTCGTAACCATGCGTTGGCGATCGAGGAAATGCGTTGCAGATACTTCGGCAACTGCACGCCGTATGAGATCGGCGTTCCGTTGCAAATTCCAGTCGAAAACTATGGCCAGGAGGAAGCAAAACCGACAATCCCATTATGGAGGAATTCAAACTCAAATGGCGACACCACAATGTGCCACGTTAAACCCATTCTGCTTGAAATAGGACAAGAGTCGGCTACTTTTTTCAATTTTCGACCTCCTCTTTGTATTATGGCCTCCCGCAACGAATAAATATGGCGAAACGAGGCTGCTTGAACTGGCTTTTCGGATAAAACGCACGTAAAAGATTTCATTGGTCATTCAAAGCACGGACGACCCCCCAAGATGAAGCATGTCCTTCCAAACCGAAACATGGACCACCTGATCGAAATTCGACCGATATTGTAACGGAAAGGACTGGCTTGACGTGCAGTGCCTAATTTCACACTTACGTGTTCAAATTGACAAAAAATGGATATTTTGTGTAATATATACATCAAGTACAGGGATTTTCTCATACATATTTTCTTTCTTTCTCACAAAGCTTAGACTTGTACTAAGTTTAGATATTTGTTTCAGGTCTCATTGGTGTCCTATTCTTCGACTTCGTCGTTTCACATTTCACACCTAATGATCTTATGAACCAAACCAAAAGTGCCCACCGACCCTACAGCGAAAAGCAAGCTGCGCTTGCAGAATGGACAAAGGTCAAAGACACAGGAGTAACAAAGGTTCAGTTTAGCCGATCTCGAGGTACTGCAATCTCAACGTTCGAGAAATGGTGCGCAAAAGAAGAGGCCATCGCTGGTGTTCAAGATGGAAACATCAAACATATCAGCGGAAACCTCGGTAAACGGCGCGGCTCTTACAAAAAGAAGAGGCCGTCCGACGCGAAAGAGTCAGCTCAGTTTGACTGGATCCAACTAGCCCCCAAGCCAATTGACAAGGTGGCCATGAGAAAAAAAGCACACGAATTGTGGCCCGAGTTCCGCGATGAAACTTCGCCAGCATGCAAGACGCCAGGAAGTTATCGCAAATGTTGCAACCGATTTGCAGAACGTTTTACACCAATTCTTCCATATGTTCATTCCGAAGCCTACCCCGACGCCAACTCTGACGCCAACCCCGGTGCCAACTCCGCCACCAACGCCGTTGCCAACGCTGATGTCAACCCAGATGCCAACCTCGCCGCCGACTCCGACGCCAACTCCGCCGCTATCTCCGCCACCAACACTGATGCCAACCCCGATGCCAACCCCGATGCCAACACTGATGCCAACACCACCGCCAACTTCGCCATCAACCCCACCACTAACTCCACGGCAAGCCCCGCTGCCCAATCAAACGCCAACGATAACAACTGTGCATATGCCGACGCAAATGATGACGGCATCCACGCAATGTTTGACGATATCACCCAACAACTACTCGATGAAGACACCCCACGAGTCACCTGCACTGCTTTTACAACACCTCCCAGACAAAAGCGCTCGAGGACTACTTATTCGACCCCAGACAGATCAACAAAGCGTCATACAAGCAGACAACTGTACCCCGCGGCCGATCCTCTCGATTTCACAGCTCTATATAAGCACATCGAGGAAAACCAAGTTGTTGAAGAAAGACATCAACCAGCCAGACTCGCCAAGGGATCCCACAGTAAGAACTACAACAGTGGCGAACACAGTCAGTCGTGCGCGCACTGCAGTCATCGCTCGCCATGCGACGACTTTGACGTGTGTCAAAATTTGATGGTTTACACTAATTGCTCATCGGGGCGATGTCGTTCGGGCAAGCATTGCAAGAACATGACGATACAAAAGAAGGACTACCCAAATACGACCGTGGTTGTTGACCCTATTTTTGGGTATGGATTGCGGTTCGATGAAGACGTCTCAATGTATCGCAAAATTGTCGAGTACGTTGGCGAGCGCATCTCAAAAGACGAGTACAAGAAGCGACTTGCGGAAGGTTTGAAGACCAAGTCGCCGCTATACTTGGCTCAACTCACGAACGACGCGCCTTAGTTTGTGGACGCACGGTACATGGGAAACGAGTCACGGTTCATAAACAACTCGTGCGCGGGTAATTGCAAGTTTGAAACATGGTACGTCGACAAGAAGTCTCGTTTGATGGTTGTTGCCAAATCAGCGATGAAGAAAGGAACCATCCTGTCGATATATTACATCGATCCGTCGTGGGGCATTGTTTGCCGATGCGGAACCTTCGATGGGGCGTTTATCGCGCCAGATTCAGATTAAAAACTTCACAATTAAGTGCATTTTTGTTTGTTGCTCATTCATCATGCGCGACTCTAACACCAACTCACAATAAGACACGACAATCTCCATATTGTACCTCCCAAACAAAATGAGGATTGATTTGTATCACCCTCAGAGCATCTGTTCAACACTATTTGAGTTTTTCGTGTGTTACCTTCAATGTATAATGTATCGCATCGTCGCGAAACCGCGAATTCCATCTGTGGAGCATCTTAGGCCTACATTTTGGCGTATGTTCTCGACGACAGCCCGTCGTCCCTAACATAATTGAACTTTGAGGAGTTTCCGAACCGATTTTTTTTACGATGCTGCTGCAACGAACCACTCCACCACTCCGCCAACAGCGCAAGTAGTCGCTTCGATGTTGTGTGAATGACTTGGTCACCCCCACTTGTGAAACTAGGACGCCTCGTCAGCAGCCAAGCCTATATTGATGCTCGCAACCGCACATGTTATATCGAATGCTTTGGACGCAAGAGGTCTCACTCAGTGGACGCCAACGCTTCAGAGGCGTTCTTGCTTGCGACAATGGTCACGTTACCCACCGTCGCGCAAGGACGAGCTCAACGAAATGTAGGCCGCGCGGACCACTCGACCGGCGAGGGATTCATGTGTCGTCGTCAACGAACGGACACACCAACCTTTGTCCCAGACCACGAGACACACGTTGGACTCATACGATGAATATAATTATGCTATCGTCAGTTAATTGATCGAACCGACTCGTGCTCAATCTCGCCACAGCCGCCGTCTTACGACATCCAAACAACGTCCCTCGATACTTCTGGAATTCGCGGCGTTTTTTCGTTGCTCCATGTCGCGTGTGCGGCATGCTGCATCACTTGCTCCTCCAACGGCACCTCGAATGTTGAACAGTACGTCTGGTACGCTTGCCACTGTTTGAGATATTCCTCCGAGTCGCTCGCTTGTGTCCGGAGGAGGTTGAGGCGCTTTTCCTGAAGAAAGCGCGTGGGGGGCGGAAGCGCCTCCAACGTGGGCTGCGCGTGGTCGCAAAACGCCGCGGGCTTTCCTTCTCCAACACATGTCGAACAAAACCGCCTCGCTTGCATGGGGCAGTCAGTACACGTGACGTTCCTTCCTTGGATCTGACGGTAACAACCGACGCAGGAGAATCCGACCCACGTGTCATGGAAGACGTTGGCTTGCTTGAACTGATCTTCCCATGTTGCGATCGATTCCAAAGTGTCGAACGCGTGCGTGTAGACACGGAAGAGGAACGACCAGTAGAGGGCATTGAGGGCGTAGGTGCGACCAAGTCCGTGCAATTTGGTCAGCGAAGCGAGCGCTTGGTCAAAATGTTGCTCCGATTTATCCAACTCGCCCGTGCAGAGGTAGAGTCGACCGAGAGACAATTTATCTAGTCAGTAATGGGATTTGATGCTGCGATTGATAAGGCAACTTACAAATGGCTATCCAGCTTGCGCTGTGGTTCATTCGGACGGAGGCATCGACACATGCAACCAGCACTTCTTGGGCCTTGGCAACGTCCCCTTCCAAGAGAAGCATCAAACCAAGGTTGCCGTAACTAAGCCACGTGTGCTCGTGGGTTGGCCCGAGGGTGCGCCACCGACTCTCGTAAGCTGCCATATGGAGCTGCGCGGCCCACGCGTATTTCCCCAGCTTGGTGTAATTGACCGCCAAGTTGTTGGCTGACGTGACTGTGCTCGGGTGGTCGTCGCCCAAGACGTGGCGTCGTCGCTCGTAACACCGGACAAGCCACGTTTCCGCAAGTGCAAATTCGTTCTGTTGGTTCAGACACATGCCAATGGCGTTCATGGCTGGTATCGTTACAGCGAGATGGAGTCTGGTGTGCGGGTCGCTGGTCTCATAGCACGCTTGGAACATCGACATGGCCAGACTGTAAGCACCGTCTTTGAGGTAGGAAAACCCAAAATGAAGCATGGTGCTTAGTGTGTCTTTGTCATCCCGTCCAAAAGATTCCGAGAGGTTGATCAATGCCTCCTCAAACATAGGCTCCCATTCGACTCGCGCCCCTCCTGAGAGTGCACACAACCCCGCTGCCTTGGCCAGTACATTCCACGTGGCGGGGTCTTGGTCATGCAAATCGTCGCGATAGATGCGAAGTGCGTCGTCCAGGCATTGTTTGGCCTGCTCCTTCGCACTCTTCTTGAAGTGTATGTCGCCCAATACCGCAAGCCACTTAGCCTTATCCTTCAACGCAACTGTGCTGTTGTTGATTTGAGCTTCCACGGTTCGAATGATCCAGCCGTCGAGTACGTCAAAGAGCATTCGATCCAAGTCGGCAAAGCCGATCCCGTTTTGTTGCATGAGCGCGACAATGTTGGCGTGGTCGGTCGGCATAAATGTTTCAGACTTTTCGCTCTTGATGGTCGCGAGCATCTTTTTAAATGACCCTTCGTCTTGGATATCGTCCAAAAAGGCTGCCTTTTGGGCCGTTCCCATGGCGATTTCGAACCGCACCTTGTTCTTGATGGCCACGTAAATTTCAAACACACACCACGTGCGCGTGAGTGTCGTCGGATTGTTCCACGGACTCAGCACCATCACAACATTGCCAATCGCAGTCAACGCCGTCTGGAACGAGTCGACCCAAAACTCGAAAGGCTGGATCTGGCTCCTCACCTCGTGCTGGTTGTTGTTGAATGCGCAAAACCATACCGCGGTTGCGTCGCCGTCGTCGCTCTGCTCGTCCATAAAGTCACTCAGAGCATCAACCACATCCAAGAACACATATCTCCATGCATGGCTGACAAACCATGTTGCGGGCTTGACATACTTGTCTCCGTGTGGGTGATGCCCGCGCACGTGCTCCACCAACGACAGCTTGGTTGTGGCGGTGTATGGCATGACAAAGCGCTTGCAGACGGTGGCGGTGCTCATGCCGAGGAAGGCATCGCGACCGCCGTGAAGGGCGACGAGGTGCTTGAAGTAGCCAATCGTTAAACCAAGCGGCTTGCGATTTGTTGCGACCATGTCGAAAGGGCTGCTTTTTTTGGGAATGACTCGTGGGCGATCGTCAACTGTGTGCCATATGCTGATGAGAAAATGAAAGCACATTCAAAACAATTCCAATCTCTTGGTGCCCCGCACACACCACCTGGGCAACACAGCTGGTGCGTCAAAATAGGCGTAGCGGTACCACAACTTGGTACTTGTATACGGCCCTAGGACGGGGGTACTAAAAAAACAGTATAATCCAACTCAATTCACCAACATCCATCGTTACATTCTCTGGATGGATAAAACGCTTCTTTACCGTGCTGCCCCTTGATCGTTCTATCTACGATAAGAGTACCGCGCAGTCCACATAGGCCGCCTCCACTGTCAAACTCCACCATCATGTTCACGATTTCCTCTTCTCCGTCGTGCGGTCTCGCGACGTCGCCGCTACCCGAGGTGCAGATGGCAAGCTTTCAAAGCATCGCCGAACACATGGAATATATTGATAGGGTGCGCGAAAAGTGCTCGAGTTGAAAGTCATTCCGTGACGACGTGAGAAATGGTCGATTTGAAAGCCTATCATGGGCAAAAACACCATCAAACTTGACGAAACGGCACATCACAACATAATCCTGCCTCACTGCGAACTGGTAAGCGCCCGCGCAGGTTGCCTTGGTTCTTAGTCCGAAGTCCGCGATTTTTTTCAGGTACCAGGTTGTCTATGAAAGAGACTGTGGTGTCCAGTTCAGTCTATGAAAGTGCCGATTGTTGCCCGATGTTCTCATCTCGACAAGTCTGGAGTCCAATTCACTTTCAATCTTGCAAGCCGACGATCAAATGGCGCCCCCCGCCACGAACACCAGCTCGTATTCTCTTGACAGGGCTCCAACACCAAATGACAAATCCAAGCGTCGCATTCTTGCGACTCTAGCCTTGCTGGCGGTTGGTGCTGTGGTCGGTGCGGTGTTGGTCATTGGACGTGCTCCTTTGTCCACAGCAGCAGCATCGACAACCACCATTGCAGTAGTTTCTAGCGACGGCGGCGGTGTTGGTGTGTGCTACTTTCTTGGGACAGACAACGCCACAACCATCTCAAGAGACTTTGCCAAGATCAAGGAACGATTTAGTGCCGTCCGAACGTACCAAACATCCAGTAGCGGCAGCAACCTCATCGATGTGGCAGCTCAAGCGGGGCTGCAAATCCACGCAGGCGTCTCCATCAACGACCGAGATCAAGGCGATCAGGACATCCAAGCCATCGTAGACGGACTCAAGCGACACCCGACAACGCTTCTCTCAGTCTCCACGTATGGAAAAGCCCTGGAATACGACTGGGACCACAACCTCGGTGGAACCCAACGTCGCGTTCTCAAAGACGCAACAACGACCATCAGCTTGGCCAAACAAGCGATCCAACGACTGAGGGCCGCGGCAGCCGCTGCCAACGTCGAAGCAGATCTGCCCCCGATTGCCATGGTGCAACAAGACCAAGACTGGCTCATGGTCGAGGCGAAGGGGATTGTAAGCTCTGTCGACATCATTGGGGTTGTCATCCAACCGTACTACGATGCCACCGACGCGTCCACGACGCCAATGGACGATCTCACCGCGCGATGGAATGCCATCGTGCAAGCGTACCCAAACAAAAAAGTCGTCTTGGCTGGCACAGGCTGGCCTACCAACGGCCCCACCGTTAATGGCCATTACCCGAGCATGGTCACGGCGCAGAAGTTTGTGCATGACGCGTTGGCGTGGTTCAGCTCAGGTGGCGGCGGGGTCTCGCCTAGTCTTTTTGCGTTCGAGTATGTTGACTCAAAACGTGCCAACTTTGGACTTGTGGATCAAGTCAAGCAATGGAAGTTTGATTTCGCCGCCCCTCGATTCAAATTTGTGACGACGTACTTGGCATTTGCCAACGTTGACGCCAAGGTCGTTTTGGGCGCGAATGATGCCTTGAGCAAAGTGACGATGCTCGATTGGAATGGATGGACGAAAGACTCGAAGCGGATGTGGGTCCAGCGGGGGGACCAATATTACAATGCCGCGACATCTCCAAACAGCCTTGGTTGCATGGGTGTCGAAGTACTCATGGGGTCCCACAAACCACTGTGGAAAACGCAATTGGATTTGACCACGTGCGATTTCGATGTCAGCCTTCAATGGGTGTACAACACCACGACCAAACAGCTTGAAAATATGGGGTACAAAGGCAACTGCTTGACTGTGTGGTCGTCAACGGCGTATCCAACGTTGACTGAGTGCGCCGTCGCGGGAAGTCCGCAATTCCCGTTGCAACAATTTGAGCAGTGGAGTGCGTAAATGCGTGCGAATAAAGCTTTTTGAACAATTTTGGTCCTTTATTTGCACGACAGTCGTGCGTATGCCGTGAGCTCTGAGCAACAGCTTGAGGACTTCTCACGTCAAGAAGTTGTTGGACCACTTGGGTCGACGCCATGTGACCTTTATCGCCCACACTCCTGGTCGTGCCATCTAGTAAGTATTTCTGGCAGTCGGTTCATTTGAGTTGTGCGAACGACTTGACACTCCAATTTTTGACAACTGGATCCGAACATACACGTTGCTCCTGCATAACTGCGCTCCAGCATGTCGAACTTGCTCCTATTCGTTGAGCTCATTTATGATCACTACAAGCCACGTGACCTAGTCTACCAAACAAGACAGCATCGCTTTTATTTTTCATGTCCTTTAACCGTCCGAATCATCGAACCTTCCAGCAGGTCAAAGAGCATTCGTTCCCGCGTCTTCGTACTAGTCTACGACTGCGCTCAAGCGACTCGCCATCGGAGGTCATCTGACGGAAGCTGGATGTGACGGAAGGGCAGTTTGTTATGGTCTACCTTTTCGCGAGGCCGAAGGAGTGCCGTTGGAGTCAGATCAACCAACACCGGTCATACGCTGACGATCGGCGGCGGCGGTGCGGCAACGGATGGAATTGGCCTCGGTGTGTGGAAACGGTCGACCCTGGGCCCGCAAACTGAGCATCAATTCCACCACCACTATACGCTTGAGTTCCTTCGAAACGTTTACACTTGTTCAACGTGTCGAGTTCGAGGGCACTAAATTCGTACGTGATCTACCATGCAACGTGCGCGCGTCCGCGGGGTGGAGAGAGCATGGGTGTCAAAGCACTGGGTAAATGATCAGGTTGCCTTGGTGGTCGGCCGAGTCGTCCAGCAAAAATGGTGTCCGGGGTGTGGCGATCGAGCTGCGAGAGGCGGCGCGCTACTTGCAACAAAAACAAGTGTCCCGAGTGGCTCGAGTGGCTGCAGGGCTTGAGTACCAACTACAAAACACGGACTCGTCAAAGCAGGACATCCAGCCTCTCAAGTTACGTTTTGAATTCCTCCAAACTGATCTTGTGGTTCAAATCTTGGTTTCGTCGAGGTTGATAAACTCATCGCCGCTGAAGTCAGAGAGTGTCAACGCCACTTGGACTGCATCTTCTTTGGATCCAACTCACATAGCTCAACACTGGAACCCCTCGGGACGAGTTGTCTACCTGCGCACAAGAAGGTCAACCCGGCAGTCAACTCGTCCAACAATTGCAACAATCGGGTTCAAAACCACGAGTTGCTTTGATGTTGTCTTGCTCGCCCATCAATGTTTTTATTCATTTGCGCTTGGATTAATTCCCCGTCTTCGTTGGCGGCTTTGGCAACCAGCTCAAACACGTCTTCGGCTTGACCTTGGCGTGGCGGCGGATTTCGTTACCACATGGGCTTGTCCGTCGTTGGTTTGTACTTGGCATACGACGTCGCAAGCTCTTCCAAGCTAAGACGGTTGTCGCGATCGAGGTCGGCCTCAACACTTGCGCGGTCGTGACCACGCCAATATCGTGCGTCCCATGTCCGTTGAAATCGAAGAATATGTCGTCGCATAACCTTTGCAGAGCACACTGAGGTTGCGAGCTCTGACACTTGAAACAACGACGTCTTCGGCTGATGCTACGTTGCCGTGGTGTTCCCGCGCGACGGTTTCAAGGTGCGCGCGGAATGGATCAAGCAAGACCGCGCTCCCAAGATCGTCGGCAAAGCGTTCAAACATGTCAAGTAGCCCCTGGCCGTGAGATCGCGACCACCGTGGCTTCACTGGGTGGCAGCGGCGTCACCGCGTGACTTTGTGTGGACCACCTACGTCCATCTCCATTCTCGACTCGAATGGGTCGGTCGACAAAGCTGATCGCTGGGTCGTGGGTCGTGTTGGCGGCGTTCAGCGTGTGCTGCGCCGTGATTTCCGCCAACTCGAGCGGCGACATGTGTGCCGCTTGTTTTTCGGACTTTGCCACGTTCATGATGGCAAATACGGCCGTTCAGTACGGCACGAGTTCGTCGTAGCTGAGTGTGCGATCTTGCAAAATCCTTTGAGCCGAAAGTCGAGCGAACTTTGTCACCCACAGCGACGTTGGCTGAAGGTACCAAAATGCGACGTCGCCGTAGACGATTGCGGGCGTGAGCTATGGTTGTAAGATGCTTACTCGAGGGACGCGTACTTTCCACTTTGTGGATGCGACGCACTTGCTCCGCGAGAAAGGTTGGGCCAACTGTTGTGCTCTGTGCATGAAGAGCAACGCCTACCATTCCGTCCGTACGAGTTCATGGAAAGTAATGGCACGTCGTTCTTATTGGGGTACCTCCGCGAGGGATGCATGTATCGTGAACTCATGGACAGAAGACCAATCTCTGTCCTGGACCAAGAGTTTTCTCTTGAACATATACATGGAGTGCTATCGGTAGAGTCGTACATACAACCGCCGTGAAGGACGACGAGGTGCTTGAAGTAGCCACTCGTCAAACCAAGGGGACTCGTTGCGACCATTATTGCGTCCTTGAGAATGACTTGCGGGCGATCGTCAACAGTGGGTGGTAAGAATTTGTGGGATACTTTGATCAATAACTTATCCATACGTTTCAGAGACTGTGATGTCCGAATGCATTTCAGTCGATTTCTTTGAACCTGATGCGAGGAACACACCTTCGGAAATCTGGAGTCCAATTCACTTTCAATTTTGCAAACCGACGATCAAATGGCGCACCCCGCCACGAACACCAGCTCGTATTCTCTTGACAGGGCTCCAACACCAAATGACAAATCCAAGCGTCGCATTCTTGCGACTCTAGCCTTGCTGGCGGTTGGTGCTGTGGTCGGTGCGGTGTTGGTCATTGGACGTGCTCCTTTGTCCACAGCAGCAGCATCGACAACCACCATTGCAGTGGGTTCTAGCAACGGCGGTGGTGTTGGTGTGTGCTACTTTCTTGGGACTGACAACACCACAACCATCTCAAGCGACTTTGCCAAGATCAAGGAACGATTCGGTGCCGTCCGAACGTACCAAACGGCCAGTAGCGGCAGCAACCTCATCGAGATGGCGACTCAAGCGGGGCTGCAAATCCACGCGGGTGTCTCCATCAACGATCGAGACCAAGGCGATCGGGACATCCAAGCAATCGTAGATGGACTCAAGCGACACCCGACAACGCTTCTCTCAGTCTCCACGTATGGAAAAGCCCCGGAATACGACTGGGATCACAACCTCGGTGGAACCCAACGTCGCGTTCTCAAAGACGCAACAACGACCATCAGCTTGGCCAAACAAGCGATCCAACGACTGAGGGCTGCTGCGGCGGCTGCCAACGTCGAAGCAGATCTGCCTCCGATTGCCATGGTGCAAGAAGACCAAGACTGGCTCATGGTCGAGGCGAACGAGATTGTTAGCACCGTTGACATCATTGGCGTCGTCATTCAGCCGTACTATGGTACCATGGACGCGTCCACGATACCGATACAAGACCTCACATCAAGATGGAATGCGATCGTGCAAGCGTACCCGACCAAGAAGGTCGTCTTGGCTGGCACGGGCTGGCCCACCAACGGCCCCATCGTGAATGGTTACTACCCTGGCATGTTCCTGGCGCAGAAGTTTGTGTCGGACGCGCTGGCGTGGTTTAGCACGGGTGGCGGCGGCGTCGTGCCAAGTCTCTTTGCGTTTCAGTACGTAGATATGAACCGTGCCAACTTTGGACTCGTGAATCAAGCCAAGCAATGGAAATTTGATTTCACCGCCCCACGATCCAAGTTTGTCACGCCGAGGGTGGCGTTTGCCAATGTTGACGCCAAAGTCGTTTTGGGCGTAAATGATGCCTTGAATGATGTGTCGCTGATCGATTGGAATGGATGGACCAGAGACGCGAAGCGTGTGTGGATTCAAAGAGGGGATCAAATCTACAGCGGCGCGTCCTCTCGAACCGTCCTTCTCTGCATGGGCATTGAATCATTCAAGAAGTCCCACGAGTCGCTCTCGGGAATTCCCCTGGGGGCGACCACTTGCAGCAATTCCGACTCAAGTCAAAGTTGGGCTTACAATTCTGCCACCAAGCAGCTTGAACATATGGGGCAAGTAGGGTACTGCCTCACTGCGATGCCGTCGAGTTTGCGCCCAACGTTGTCCAAGTGCGCTGCCTCGGGAAGTCCGCAATTCTCGTCCCAACAATTTGAGCTGTGGAGTGTGTAATGCCCAATAAAGCGTTGCGTTTTTGGTGCTTGGTTGGCGCAGTGGCAATCGTGTTTGGTTGTCGAGGATTGGTTCGCTCGAGAGTCGTAAAATTTCCTTTGAGCTCTGTGCAACAGCTTGAGGGCATTGTGTTCGTAGCCACGACGGCTGCGTGGTCGTTTTCAGTCTCATGGCAGCGCTCACTTCATTTTGTTTAACTGCCCTAATGGCCCTGTCGGGCACCTCGTATTTTTTGAGAATTTATGAATCGAAATATCAATGAACTCGTGAACTCACAACACCTGTCGTCTCTTGACATAAATCATCTTCTGGAATATTTCTTTTAGAGTCCATTGTGCGATGCCCTTCCTTCACGTCGTGTGTGCGGCATGTTGCATCACTTGCTCCTCCAACGGCACGTCAAATGTTGCACAGTACGTCTGATACGCTTGCCACTGTTTGAGATATTCCTCCGCGTCGCTTGCCTCTGTTCGGAGGATGTTGAGGCGCTTTTCCTGCAACAAGCGCGCAGGGGACAGAAGCGACTCCAACTTTGGCCGCGCGTGGTCACAAAACACCGCGGGTTTTCCTTCTCCAACACACGGCGTGCAAAAGCGCCTCGCTTGCATGGGGCACTTGGTGCATGTGAGTTTCCTTCCTTAGATCGGATGGAAACAACCGACGCAGGAGAACCCAACCCACGTGTCATGGAAGACGTTGGCTTGCTTGAACTGATCTTCCCATGTTGCGATCGATTCCAATGTGTCGAACGCGTGCGTGTAGACACGGAAGAGGAACGACCAGTAGAGGGCATTGAGGGCGTTGTGGCGGCCAGGACCATGCAATTTGGTTAGTGAGGCGAGGGCTTGGCCAAAATGTTGCTCCGATTTATCCAACTCACCCGTGCAGAAGTAGAGCCGCCCGAGTGATAGGTTTCCTAGACAGGAGAGCTCAATGTGATTTAATTCAATTGCATCTGCGACGTACAAATGGCGGTGCGACTAGGGCTGTGACTCATTTGGATGGCGGCGTCGGCGCATGCGACGAGCACTTCTTTGGCCTTGACAAGGTCCCCTTCCAAGAGAACCATCAAACCAAGGTTGCCGTAGCTGAGCCATGTCAGCTCATTCGCGGGGCCAAGAGTGCGTTGGCGACTCTCGAGGACTGCCACATGGAGCTGCGCGGCCCACGGGTATTTCCCCAGCTTGGTGTAATTCACCACCAAGTTGTTGGCTGACGTGACTGTGCTCGGGTGGTCGTCGCCCAAGACGTGGAGTCGTCGCTCGTAACAGCCAATGAACCACGTTTCCGCGACATCGAATTGGTTTTGTTGGTTGAGGCACATGCCGATGGCGTTCATGGCCGGTAAGGTTAGGGTGTGGTGATGTCCACTGTGTCGGTCGCTGGTGTTGTAGCACGCTTGAAACATTGACATGGCCATCTCAGCGTCGCCGTCTTTGAGGCAGGCGAATCCAAATTGAAGTATCGTGGTCAACGTGTCGATGTGATCCAGTCCAAAGACGGTAGTTTCGGACGCCAGCACTTCCTCAAACATAGGCTTCCATTTGACTCGCGCCCCACCCATTAGTGCACAAAGTTCCGATGCTATGCTGAGGGTCTTCCATGTCGTCGGGTCTTCATCATGCAATTCGTCGCGGTAGATGCGGCGTCATCAAGTCAATGCTTGGCCCGTTCCTTGGAGGCCTTGTTGCAATATATGTTGCCCAGAACCGCAAGCCACTTGGCCTTGTGGGGCAGCAAACCAGCATCGTTCTTACAGTCAATTTGAGTTTCCACCGTTCGAATCATCCATGCGTCGAGTAAGTCAAAGAGCATTGGATCGAATTCGGCAAATCCGATCCCGTTTTGCTGCATGAGCGCGACAATGTCGACGCGGTCGGTCGGCATAAATGTGTCGGACGTTTCGCTCTTGATGGTCTCGAGCATCGTGGTAAAAGACTGGTCGTCTTGGATATCCTTCAAGAAGGCTTCCTTTTGGGTTGTTCCCATCAACTCTTGGGTGAGCTATATAAAGCTATTTTGCACAGCAAACAGCAGAGTGCTGCACACAATTGGTAGGTTTGCTCGGGGGCATGAGTTGCTGAGGACATTATATAGCCACAACTCGTCGAATATGGTTTAAATACAATAAAGTTACTGTACTTGTACCTCCCACAGATTCAGTTCCACCCGACGGATACGAGCCCTTACTTTAACAGGAATATGAAATCATCTTGTGCCTGTGCCATAGTGCAACAGAAACATGAATATACCCATTATCACATGGTGGTTGAAGCAGCTGAAGTGTGAGACGCAGAATTTTGTTTGACAGAGGAATTCCACGAACGAGTGCACCTAACACCCTCGTTGGCGAAAAAACAACTCATTTTCTGGTGCTCCGGACAACATACATTGCTGAAGTGTTCGGGATAAAAGAATGCCGAGATACAATTCGAGCCCCAGAACCTCTCCACATCCCCGTAAGTTCACGTTAACACATGCATCAAAACTTCCTCTGCCAGCCCAAACACAATGGAAAACCCCCCAATGCAGTGTGGGTATGGTTTTGTGCGATCAAGCACTTCAACTTTGTATGTTACAAGGTGTTTTTGACGGCCCCCCCCCGGGGGGGCAATTTTTGAACTAATTGGATGTTAACTCAGAAATTGTACTATCTGATTGGATGACCGAATTTTAATCCACCCCGTAAAACTTGTTGTGTTGGTTTTGATTGGTGCAAATGAGTTTCGATGCTCCGTGCTTGGACCCCCTCAGATGAGTGCAATTTGGCCGCCATGGTAAGAATGCTCCAGACAGGTGGCTCGATTTTAAATGCAATGTTTAAACAATACGCTCAACATTCAGTAAATACAAAATTAAAGACGCTACTATCAATACTACTTTATACATAGTGCATTGATTGCAGATGTTGCAGCCAATAAT
>VJMH01005159.1:0-34334 GCA_009835185.1 Aphanomyces stellatus | reverse complement strand
TTTGAATCCCAGAGCTTACCTAAAGACGAAATTCTCCGCCGAACGACCAGCATTCTTGCTTCGACTCATTCCCCAATGCCATTTGTGCGATTTCGCAGCGCAGGCTTTGTGGCATTTGCTTATATGTTTGGGAATTCAATCTCTAGCTTTCTCTTCCTTTCGGTAAGTCAGAATACGCTGGCGAATGATTTTCTTTGGGAACGGTTCAATGGCATCACGACGCAACCGTTTCTGTGCAACGTGTTTAACTTGAATCTCCAAGTCTCGAATCCGACGCGTGACTTTCGGTTCAATGACACCACCCATGGAAGGTACGCTACAACGACCAAGACACCCGATGCTACGATCCACAGCACCCATTTGTACCCCAATATAGTCCAAGACGAAATCAACGCAAACTTGAATAACGTGGTTCAAGCGCTCCGAGCTATGGATAGCTGCAGCCTCCCATGGATAGCGACAGCCTATTGTTTTTTGGATTTCGACCAAATTTGGTCCATGGCCTATAGCGCTCGTCGACAGAAACGATGCACTTTGCAAGTGCAAAATGGCGCCATCTATTTCGAGACTGCGTTGCGAAACGCAAATTGGCCTCACTTAATGGCTTGTTGGGGTCATTCTCTCTCAACGGCGATCTTTTTGCCCCTTTTGACCTCCAACTCTGGCCAAATTTGGTTGGATACCGTTCAAAACAATCACATATCTGTGGCCTCGGAAGTCGCGTATTGGCAGAGCTATAATGTCATTTCGTATCGAACGCAATGGCAAAATTATAAGCGATTAGGAGCGACGGAATTTTTGTCCATTGAAAACGCGATCGGATTTACATACCCACTAACATTGAAACGAAGCAACAGCACGTTTCAGATTTCGGCTGGCACATCATTTATCATGTATTGGAGCTTGGCCAACGATCTAACCCAGGTCGTCAACAATGCATCTGAGCTTGCAGGATGCAGTCTTCTTGGTGGAAGCCTTTCTTTTCCATATGTCAATTTATCCTCGGGTCTTCAAGTGCCATTGATGGAGCAACATTTCCTTCCTAATCCACTTGGACCTGTCTTGACCACTTTCAGCAATACGATTGGACCATTTGGAGTCGTTGATTTGAGGCGAGTCGCGACCCCCCCTGAATTGCAAACATTGTACCGCTCTATTCAGCGATTTCTAGTCGCCAAGTTGGCCACTGGAGGAATTGATATCCAGAAACAGTATTGGTCTATTTACACGCAATATTTCTTAACACCACAGCCACAAGCATGGGATCTCATGAATATGTGGGGTGGTGATCTCAACTGTGGTTCCAACTATGGCGGGTCGTGGAGCAGACCGCTGCAATACTTTAGCTCGGCCGGCAACTGCGGCAATTACTTGACTGACTACATCTCGACGCCAACCCAAAATATCATTGTTGCCCTCGTGGCTGCTAACTTGATTGACGTGAGTGTGACCAAATGGACATTAGTTTCCACCCGCGACCCCGATCACGCGACCGCCATACTCAATATGTTCAACAAGACCACCCCATTCTTGCAGAACTTTGGCCATGCCGAGTTGGGTCGGTTCAAACATATGACCGACGCAGCCCGGCTAGTCGTGCGCGATGTCATGGCTCTATCGTTTGTTCAATACATCCAACCCTTGGACTCGACTGACTATACCCTTTCCAGGGTCAATGTCTTTGCACCGTCCGAACCTGATTTGGAGTTCTTTTCATGGCTCTATCTTTTTGATTGGATTGAAGGGAAGCGCGAAGTGGTCACGTTTGAAGGCGATGTCGACTCTGTCACTACAATCTCAGCGCCTGTCGACTTGGACACTCGCCCTGTCAATGGCCAAGAAATTCCGCTCAATATGTCGAGTTACATCCTTCGGGTGGTTCAATACATTACGATTGTGCTCTTTGGAGTCGGCTGCATAGTCTGCATCTATATTCTCACGAGTCAAGGCTACGTCGAAGGGCTGCATATGATTCCGTTTAATTTAATTGCGGGTCATGTGTGGGTGGGCCGGCCACTCATGCTCCTTCGTGGCCTCACGGCCGTTTGCTTCCTCTCCACCTCGACGTTGGAGTTGGTCACACCTCACACGGGCCTGATTTCGTATTTTGAGTCGCCGGCCCCAAATATCTTCTCGATCTTTCTCTCATCCACGCAAATTTCGTGGCTTGTGTACGTTGTTGTCGATACCTTTTCGATCTTCACAAGTCAGTACACAGCCAACTATTCGACCCTGAGTGCAATAATCGTGACCATGGTGGTCTTTGTGTGGAGTGTGGCTGTCCCACCCACCCATTCGGCGTCCATTGCCAGAAGTTGCACGATTGTAGCTGTTGACTTTGACGTCGTTTGCACCAGTGGCATCGTCCGCATTGGTGACGTCACTCGCTTCACTCAACTTATCATTGTGTGTGCGTGCTGCACGTTGTTGTGCTTTCTCGTGGAGCACTGCCGCCATAGAATGCCTCCGCCCAAGCTAAAACTCGTCTCATTTCTCATCTACTCGGCCGCGAAACACGAATTCGAGCAAAATATTCACCTCCACTGGGAGCATAATGGTGTCTATTATATTGACAAGGCCTCCGCTACGCTCTCAGGCCTTCTCACGCTCGAATACGACAACGCCAGGTACATTTTTGACATCAAAACGTGGCGAGTCTATGCTTTGTCGACACAAGAAATGAGTGCCCTGGACTTTCCACTTCGACTGCGTCATGCGATTCCGTTGGTTGAATAAGGCTTGGAAGTTTTTTCCTCGAACTAATACAACTGCGACATCTTAGCAAAGTGTACTTTGGGGTATGGTCAAAACTAACATGTGTATCTCCAAAGTATACAGAGTTATCTTGCTTGCACAATCGTTCAATGTGAAGTTTTCGACTCATGACTTTGCGACTGTAGCAATTTCGTTGACATGGTAGAGTTTGAGTACAAAGTCATTGCACATTGATCCATTTTGGGGTCTTTGGTGAGTAGTTTTGTGCGGTGAGTTATTGTTTGCTCTACGTTACTTTGTAATAGAAGTTGAAGGTAGAGTACTACATTCTACTTGACATTCTTTGGAGTGCGAATAAGTTGCAGCAGACCCCAAGTGGACTATTCTATATTATCAAGTTCCAAGTATTTTTTACGTGCCGGTGTATCTTCCTGTTGGCACCACTAAATGACAATGTTCATGAGTGTGTTGGGGGTCACCCTCTTTGGACAACATGACAAGATGGAAAACGTGCTCAGAGCCACAAGCAAACAAATTCATTGGCAAGGTAATGTTACTTCACAGGGTCAATTCACTTTAATCCGTGTGACAAACACATAAGGACACGCGATGACATTTATTAACGGGGACTCGACGCGAGTTTTAGTTGGAGTCGTCGCCTTGGATGTATTGGACAGCAACATCGTCGTCGTTGCCCTCTTCAACTTCAATCTTGGGGCGACGGGTGGTCGTGCGAGGGGCAGGGGTAGGTTTGCCCGTCGTCGGCTTCTTCGTCGAGGACGAAGGCGTCGGCTTGGGCGTGACAGACGGGGAAGCCGTGGGGGAATTCTTCAAGTAGGGCTCGATGAAGTCTCGGGCCGTGCTGGTGCGGCCGTAGACACCAGGTTTGCCTTCAACGGCGCAACCCAAACCCCAGCTCACAACGCCCACCAGCTTGGCATTGCCGTTCGAGTCTTCGATGGTCAACGGGCCACCCGAGTCGCCTTGGCACGAGTCTTCGCCAGCCAAGCCACCAGCAGCCAACATGGTCGCATCGACAACTTCGGGCTTGAGAGCAGCAGCAGCCTTGACATTGTCCCAAGCAGCGACACCGACTTCCTTGAGGACTTTGGACTGCGAGCCACCGGAGGAGGTGGTGCCCCAGCCACGGACCCACGTGAGAACGCCAGCGGGCACAGCATCAAATGAGACTTGCACAGGGGCGATCGACGTGATGTCACGCTCCAAGATCAGAATGGCCACATCATTGGAGTTTGTGTTCGCATCGTTCTTGGGATGAGCGATTTCCTTGATGACCTTGACAAGCTCCCCATCGGACGACCCACTGAGGTAGTGGGAGCCTACAACAGCGTACGAGAGGCCGTTGCCGGTACAGTGCGCGGCCGTCAAGATGACGTTGGGGGCGATCAAACTGCCACCGCAGCTGCTCGTGGCGGTGGCCGAGCGCTTGAGGCCAGCCAAGTAGCGGTGCTTGCCAACAGCGGCTTCCTTGCCACCGACGATTTCGATTTGATTGTCACCACCATCGTCAGCAGCAGCAAAGGCAATGAGGGAAGCAGCGAGGGCGTAGAAGATCTTCATGGCTTAAATGGGGGAAATTGAAAAGTGGCTGAGGATTGAATTGCAAAATGGGGGTTGCTGTTTGAGAGGTTTTGTTGATCTGAGTACATCTTTCTCCCGCTCTCTCCATTGAAATTGCGTGGTGCATGGGTAACCAAGGATACTATTATGTGCACACAATCGGTAGTTCATGTTTGCTTGTACTTCTTACTACGTTGTACTCAGATTGATTGGGTGATTCCAAGTCAGATTGCAAGAGATTGCAACCCAGATGGATGTGATTGGACAACGACGAGCCAATAACAAGTCAGTATTTTGAACGTCGCTTCGAGGGACCAGAAACGAGTTTTCTGCACTTCGAATGATGACCACAAGATTAATTTGTAGATATATTCTACAAATTTACCATCGGGGCAATACTTCGCAAGAAGAATCTTCGTGTGTTTTATTTTGTAGATATTGTATGATCAACAATTTCCCCACCTACTACGATGCAGATGACGATGCGCGTATATAGGTAGGTCTTAATCTGCTCGGTGATGTTGGTTGCTTCCAACAAGCTGATGCCACCTGTATTTTGAGATAGCTGGAATTAAGACATGACTATGGAGTGTAGCTAATTGTAATGGCTCTTTCTCGATGAAACTCATGGATGTGAGGCCAATTGACTGCCGAGGACTTGTGACAAAATACACTGATGAAATAAATAGCGATTCACGTTGCTTCGCGCAGGAAGAAGCCCCGATGGCCCAATGCCAGAAGTTCGAAAAATGATTTTGCGCACATAATATTACGCTATCTTTTTCGAGCGAACAAAAAAGGTTGAGTTTTTTTACCAATTTGCCGAGTGCCCTGTAACCCGGAGTCCCATTGAGAGCGCGATTCTGTCCAACTGGTGAAAAACAAAAGGAGGCAGCCAATTTCAAATATTGAACCATTCCCCTCCAACACTTTGGAGTTTACCAACAATCAGTTATGAGGTCATAATACATCAACACAGTATTACCCAGAGAGTTATTCTGCGCGAAACGGGTGACCTTTCGCAAAATGAAACTCCCCTGGCAGAAACGATCGCATATTTTGCCATGCCCAACGTCCACCCAAGCCCCAGCGCGCCGCCGATTGCATGTGGGCCAACACTTCCTGCCCATCTCATCCCGCAACGACGGCGCAAAGTGCCTCCGCTCGCAGGCCTGGTCTACGTCCTCGGTTCTGCTGCCATCAGCATATCCTACCTCATCCTGCTGGCACCGAGCATTACGAATGACTTTTGGTGGCCGCATTTCACAACCCCTGGCATCCAGACCTTTTTGGGCGACTTGTACAATGCCAAGACGAAGCTCGAGGCCAGGGGTAGCTTCAGTCTGTTTGCCCCAGGCGCTGTTGTCGTCAAGGATTACTCGACGGACGCGGCCTTTATTTCGATGCGACCTGCTACTGCCCGCGCCATTTTGCTGGACCATCTCCCACTCCAAGAAGCGATCCGCATCATGCGATCCATTTCACTCATTGAAAACATTCGCACCGTCGCGCCTCCATGTTGGCTTGACTTTAACCGAACGTATGAGATGGCACATACGGCATTGCGACAAGCCACGTGCAGCACCGATCGCACGACCAATGCGGCGGTCTACCTGGAATCGCTCCTTCGGAATGTCCAAACCAGTGATTTGCTCTCGTCGACCTACTACCCAGAAATACAAGGCGGTATTTTTGCCGCCGTGGTGCTCACACCCATGGGGGCGGCGTGGGTCGACGCCATTGAAACCCACATTTGGCCAAGTGTTTCCGACGAAGAGTCGTATTGGCGGGCCTTTGGCATCACCACCTTCAAGAACCAACTGCAAAATTACTACCTCGAAGGCATGCACAATGACATTTCGATTGTAAATGCGTTGGGCATCTCCAGTCGTGTCACAATCGACAGTCGGCCTGCTACGACGCGGGCCAAAACCAGCTGGTCGACGCAATTTGCATCGTGTGGGTTTTGGAATGACTTGGACACGACCGCTCAAACGAGCCTCGCGTCCAGTTTGATTCGATCGGCACCCAATGCATTTGAACGGCTAGGCTACGACTGGGACACGTGGTTTTTTGGAGAAGCAGGCACGCCGGCCACGGCGCTTATTCGAACGCAGCTCAGTCCGCTCGCCAACTTTGACGTGAATTTGGTCCCAGTACCCGCCAGCTTGCTGCGCCTCGTCGCGGCGTTCGAGGACAGATTGTTTAGTAGCATGATAGGCACGTCAAGCGATTATTTAGCCCTAGATGAACCTACTGTGGACGCGACTCCCGCTGCGTGGATGACCCTGCCCAACGCTGTCTTTTACGGTGGCAATCCCCTCTGTCCCTATGGCAACCCCTTGCCCTATATCCAACCATCGTTTGGATACGATGACGACTGTGGGCTGCAAATCCACCACCAAATCCAGCTGACCCGCGACGCATTGCTATTTGCGATATTGGCACATCAAGCCAAAGATATGGTGGCCATCTGCGCGCAATGTTTTCCTGCTTCCACATGTGTGCAGACTCTTCGTGCAGCCAAACAGGTCTATTCGCGGCTCTTTCTCCAAGATGATGACAATATGACTGCCTTCGTTGCCCTTGCCTTCGTCGACATTTTGCCACTCAACATTAGCTTCCTCCAGTGGGCCACCGTCAACGGCATCGATCAAATCTTGCACCAAGCGATGGTCGGATCTGATTCTGAGTCTGATCCGTGGTCCTTTCTCGGTTGGATGACACTCTACGACTGGGTCACTGGCCACCGCGAAGTCTACACGTTTGAAGGTGACTACAGCACTGTCACACTCATGTCTCGTCGTCATGACCTCCAACCCTTGGCGGCCAGCACAGCCGAATTGCCTGGTATTGCCTGTTTTTGTTTCTGGATTGTCTGCATTTATGTGTCCCTTGTCCTTTGCCTCGTGATTGGTTTGGTGATAGGCTACGCTGCGGTCTTTCGCATCCGCGACGGGTACAACCTATGGATGGTCAATCGCAGCATCGGTGGCGTTTGGATCGGCCGGCCATTTCTCTTTCTGCGGGGCATCACTGCCATCGTCGTGCTCAGCACATCCCCCGTCGCGTTTCTCGACGCTGGCCTCGCTCGCCTTGAATTCTCCCCTCGCCCTCTCTGGCACACGCTTGTTCTGGCAGGGGAAGCCACTTGGATAGCCTACGTCGTACATGACACGCTCACCCCCATCACCAAGCCATTCACAGCATCGTATGCACGCCTGAGCAGCTTCCTTGCTTGGCTTGCCCTTGTGCTCCTCGAATGTGTCGAGCCATATGAAATGACGGCAACATTAGCCCGAGACTGCTCGATCGTGTCGTTCACGGCCGGCGTTCAGTGTACCAGCGGCCGAGTTCACATTGGCAACATCCAGCGCACTGCCACGTTGTTTGGGATTGTTCTCGTCAGTGTTGTCGTGTCGTATGCAACAGTGCGGGTCTATCCACGCACGGCGTCGAGTCACGGCGACGAATTCAAGCCGTTGCATGTGCTCTTTCCAGCTGCCTCGGAGGCATTTCTGAAGCGCCACGAAGCTGCCACGGTAGACTCGGTCTTTTGTGTCCTCTCGGGCTTGATTCCACTCGGGTCCCGGATATTTGACATCAAGTTGTGGGTCTTTTTCGAAGCCAAGCCGACCGAGGTGGGCAATCACACGCTGTTGGGCCATCGAGAGAGCTTCCACCGGTCAATGTCCCAGCGCACTGCTGGGTACTTTTGGTTCAAACCTGCCACGTTTGAACAACAGAGCATGGCGCAAGAAGAGGTGCAGCGCCGCACAGCCACGATCCTATCGTCGACCCATCGCCCGCTCCCGTTTGTCCATTTTCGAAGTGCCGGAATGGTCGCGTTTGCATACATGCTTGGGAATGCGCTCTCGAGCTTCCTCTTTCTCTCGTTCAGCCAAAACGTTCTCGTGAATGATTTCCTCTGGGAAGGGTTCAACAGCGTCACGACTCAGCCGTTTTTATGCAATTTGTTCAACACGAACCTCCAAGTCGCCAACCCGACGCTAAATTTCCACTTTCAGGATGCCGCGTATGGCAGTTTTGCTAAAACGACCAACGCAGCCGACACGACGATTCGCAGCTCCCATTTGTACCCCAACATAGTTCAAGACGAAGCCAACAGGGATCTCTACAGTGTGGTTCAAGCACTTCGAGCTATGGATAGCTGCCACCTTCCTTGGATAGCCACGGCGTATTGCTTTTTAGACTTTGATCAAACGTGGCCCATGGCTTACAGCGCTCGTCGACAACATCGATGCACATCTCAATTGCAAAATGGGGCCATCTATTTCGAAACAGCGTTGCGAAATGCACAGTGGCCCCACTTGACAACGTGCTGGGGGACTTCCCTCTCGGGTGCCTTTTTTGCACCGCTGTCGACCTCCAACTCTGGTCGTGCATGGATCGACGCAATTCAAAACAATCTAAAGTCAGTGACAGACGAAGTCGCATATTGGCAGAGCTACAATGTCACCATGTATCGCACGCAGTGGCAAAATTACAAGCGATTGGGGGCCGCGGAAACCATCGTAGTGGAAAATGCAATCGGATTTTCATACCCGCTGACGTTGAAACGAAGTAACAGTTCGTTTCAGGTCTCGGCCGCAACCTCGTTCATCATGTATTGGAGTCTAGCCAACGACTTGAATCTAGTCGTCAACAATGCATCGGCGTTTGGCGGGTGCAGTCTTCTTGCGGACAGTTCAGCGTTTCCCTATGGAAATACCAGCTCAGGGTTGGAAGCAGCCTTGATGGAGAGGCATTTTCTGCCGAATCCATTGGGACCCGTCTTGGCCGTCTTTAGCACAACCATTGGTCCATTTGGAGTTGTTGATTTAGTCCAAGTGGCAACGCCACCAGCATTGCAAACGATGTACCGCACGATGCAGCGATTTTTATTGTCCAAGTTGGCCACTGGCGGGGTTGACATTCAAGACAAGTATTGGTCCATTTACACGCAATATTTTTTCACGCCACAGCCCCATGCATGGGATTCTGTTTATTTATGGGGCGGCGATCTCAATTGTGGTGTTAATTATGGTGGGTCGTGGAACCGCCCGCTGCAGTTTTTTAGCTCGGCTGGCAATTGCGGCAATTATCTCACGGATTTCATTTCGACGCCGTCTCAAAATGTCCTGGTGGCGCTCTTGGCCGCGAATTTACTTGACGGGAATCGCACGCAGTGGGCATTGATATCGACCCGCGACGCCGATCGCGCCACGACTGTCCTCAACATGTTCAACAAAACGGTGTCGTTTTTGCAGACCTTTTTCAGCGTGGCCGAATTGACCCAGTTCGTCAATCTAACCACCACTGCCCGGCTCAACATCCGCGATGATATCAATCTATCCTTTGTCCAATACATTCAACCAATGGACTCGGATGTGTATGCCCTCTCCAGCATCAACTTTTTTGCGCCATCTGAGCCCCACTTGGAATTCTTTTCGTGGTTGTACGTATTCGACTGGGTCGAAGGCAAGCGTGAAGTCGTGACGTTCCAAGGGGACGTTGATGCCGTCACAACCATTTCAGCACCTGTGAATTTGGACGTACGGCCAGTCAATGGCCAGGAAATCCCCGTGAATGTGTCGTATTATATTCTTCGGGTCGTGCAATATATCACAATTGTGCTCTTTGGGGTCAGTTGTATCGTTTGTATTTATATCGTCACGAGCCGGGGCTACGTCGAAGGGTTGCACATGATTCCGTTTAATTTAATTGCGGGGCACGTTTGGGTGGGACGACCACTCATGCTTCTCCGTGGCCTCGCCGCGGTCTGTTTCCTCTCGACGTCGACCGTCGAGTTGGTATCGCCCCACACGGGCCTGATTTCGTACTTTCAGTCGCCGGCCCCAAATTTGTTTACCACATTTTTATCAGCGACCCAAATCTCGTGGCTCGTCTATGTTGTCGTTGATAGTTTTTCGATTGTCACGAGTGAGTACACGTCCAACTACTCGACCTTGAGTGCCGTCGTCGGGACGCTTGTGATCTTTGTCTGGAGTGCAGCGTTCCCACCCAACCATTCCGTGTCCATATCAAGACAATGCACCGTCGTGGCCGTTGACTTTGATGTTGTGTGCACCAGTGGCAACGTTCGCATCGGTGACGTCACTCGCTTCACTCAACTCGTCCTCGTTTGTATCGGGTGTACTTTGTTGTGCTTTCTTGTCGAGCGCCAACGACATACAATGCCCCCGCCCAACCTCAAACTCGTATCGTTTTTAATCTACTCGGCCGCGAAGCATGAATTCGAGCAAAACATCCACGTCTACTGGGAGCACAACGGCGTCTATTATATTGACAAAGCGTCGGCAACGCTGACGGGTCTCCTCACGTTCGAGTTCAAACAGATTATGTACGTGTTTGACATCAAGACGTGGCGTGTCTATGCTGTGCCACCCCAAGACAAGAACACTCTTGGATTTCCACGTCGATTGCGCCATGCGATCCCGTTGGTTGAATAGATGGCAAGTTCAACATTTAAATTTAATCCAGCCGTCAATAGTTTATGCATCTCTTGGACTTGTAGGAACACATGCGTATGCAAGACGCGACGATGCCATTAGGAGTAGTGAGGTTAACGTATGAAGGCAATAGCAGTCAGTGGTGAGGTTAAAGCATTCATTGGTACAAAATTCACAATCCCGATTGGACGAGTGAGGATAAAACAAGTTAAGCCATGTATTGGTACAAAATTCCCTTCTCCGAAACGTAACACAAGTGCACCTTGAAAATGGATTGGTTTGGCGCGAGCAAGCGGAAATGGCCAAGTCGATTTGAGCTTGGACTCGAATATTAAATCAAAGGATACACACCATACGGTACAGAGAGTAAATGAGTGTCAGCGACACAGCAAAAGTAATCTCGAGGACTCCATTTGAAGTGTGGGGAGTGGAAATTTGAAGCCGGGGGACTGTTCGTTCCCCACCATCGTGGGCGTTGTAGAAACCACATCCACATGAAACGAGTCATTATTGAAATACGAAACTCGTTTCAGTTGTGAATATTTCAACAACAAGCCTCAAAAATGAAAGACAAAACATCGATTCATTGAACAACGTGCTCTTAAAACTGCCACTTGACCGCGGGCATACTCAGCGTTCGATGGCAAGCTTTGGATCATCCTGGTTTGGCGACGAATCGTTACTCCGGAGTAGTTAAATTCTGGTAATATTTCTCTCTGTGTATATTTCGAGATAAAACAAAAATGACACTTTTGTTATACCAAATTAAAATCACAATACCAATCGTATTTCTGCTCCTTGTTTGTCTGGGAATTCAAAAAGTGTCATGTTTTCACATTGCATTTTTATAACGTGTCTCGAACCCGTTTTTCGTTTGTTTCCAAACGCTCGTCCTCGACGGCATCGATGGCCCCGCATCGCTTCAAGAATGTTGTCTACTTTACCGAGTGGAGCAGCGTCGCGCTGTCGCAAGTCGACTGGTCTTCCATCACGCACATCGCATATGCATTTGGAAAGCCTCATGCCGATGGATCAATCTCGTTTGCCGATCCGTACGCTGCCTTTGACCGTGTCGACGCGACCTTGCGTCTTGGCGGGCACTTTGGCCACGCCCACGAGCTCAAGACGCGCTTCCGAGGCACCAAAGTCGGACTTGCGCTGGGCGGATGGACGTGGAGCGACCACTTTAGCGCGATTGCACGGTCTGCGCGCAAGCGAGAGAGGTTCGTCGCGGCAGCCGTCCAGTGGGTCGTTGATTTGGGCTTGGATTTCATCGACCTGGACTGGGAATACCCTGTCGAGGGTGGCGACGCGGGGACTCCTCACCACCCAGGCGACGCGGCGAACCTGGTCCTCCTCGTGCGTGAATTCCGCGCCCAGCTGGGCCAGTTGGCGTTCAAGACGGAATTAAGTGTCGCGGCGCCTGGAAGCCCCATGTGCTACCGCCACTGGGATTTGGCCGTCCTCTCGTCGTTGGTCGATCGGGTCCATGTGATGGCATACGATTTTGCTGGGGGGTGGAGCCCCCGCGTCGCCCACCATGCAAATTTGTACCCACCGCGCAAGAAGACAGCCGACACGTTGTCTATTGAGCGCCTCGTCCTCGAGTACATTCGAATGGGTTGCTGTCCGGAAAAGATTGTCCTGGGCATTCCGCTCTACGGACGTGTGTTTCAAGGCGCAGCCGGCGGTCTCGACTCGACATTTACAGCGACGACAGACGCCCCATACAACACGCTGCCACGGCCCGGCGCCATCGAACGGTTGGATGCCGTGGCTGGGGCAGCTTATAGCATCGACCCCACAACTCATGAAGTCGTGTCATACGACTCACCCGTGAGTTTGGCCGCCAAGCTGGCCTTTGTCAAGAAACACAAGCTGGGTGGGACGATGTTTTGGTCTGTGGACTCGGACGCGGCGGTGTCGACGGGGCGGTCCTTGGTGGCGCAAGCACATGCGTTCTATGGCCATGACAACATGGACTTTGGGGACAACCATGCAGGCGACTGCGCTAGATATACTCTAAATGAGCAAGCATAGCCTCGTGGACCCATATTAATGTTGTCGAATGTGTGGAATCGATTGCATACCATGATGGCAGACCAAGGTTGACGTGGACGCTGCTTTGACGTGAGGTCGAATTGGACTTTGGCACAGAAAACGAATTGACAATTTGTGTCGCTGGTCATCGTGTTTAGTGTATATGGTGTGGCTTCGGCGCCATCTCGTGCGCATGCCACACAGGTCCCTTGTGGTATTTCTTTGCCTTGGCATCATCGACATTGACCTTCGATCGTTTTCTTGGACTCTACGTCAGCAGCACGGTTGCAAGTCGATGGGCTTCGCGCATGTGTTTGCCTACGTCTCGCGCCACTTGCCTTTGGTGCTCTATCGCCCTCAACGCGATGGTACTAGGCGGCGATTCCTACAAGCCTTTGTGTTGCAGGATATGGGTCCTTCAAATGGACTAGTCGATATGTGTGGTAAAACACTTGGACTAGCCTTGAATAGTCGCCGAGTCCCCCTCTGAAGAATCTCTGACCTGTTGAGCACCATGAGGTTCACATTAGGGGGCATGTGACGGACGATGACTTGTGCGATGGCAATTCAAATGTGTGACTTGAGATTTGGATTGAAACTGTGCTTTAAGATATTCCCGCGCCATGTTGACTACATTCAAAACAAGCGCTGTTGAAGCGCTGCTCGTTGCGTTGAGATCAGAGACAAGATCCGTGGATCATCATACGTGGATCATCAACCACGTAGTAGTTCGCAGAATGTTGCGTGTCATTCAAGGGAAAAGGCCCCGTCTATATTCTACCCACCTCCACTGGTGTTGTCGGGTATTTGAATCAAATACCGGTCTTTTGCAGTTGCTCGTTGGACAGTTCAATATTGTTGCACACGTTGTCCAGGTGTTTGGAACGCGTCTTTTATCCAATTGCTCGTGCGCTTCCAGCCACACAGGCGGGGACGCTGCCTTTGCCTCGATGTAGCCGTCTCGCGTCTACGTTTGCTTTTCGATGCTCCATTCACGTCCCAGATCTGTATCAACACAATGTATTATATATATCCTCGATCCTTGGTACGGTACTTGTACCGAACGCGTATAAAACGTTCGGAACCCACCAAATGGTTGCATGACGATCGCGTCAAACGAAATTTTCATGCTCGGCACATCACCGCACTCGGCTGCGGCTGCCGCCGCTTTCTTTGGTCATGCTGCCGCTTCCAACCTCACGGCCGCTGCTGCCATCAACGCCAACATCGCTTGGCCAACGTCCACCCCGCCGCCGTCGCTCGCCGCCACCGCGTACTCGGCCAGCGCCGGGCTCCTCGTCTCGTGCATCGCAGGACTCACGGCCATCTCGACAGCGATCTTCCTCCTCACGCGGCGGCGAGAGCGCCATGCACCAACGTACCCATCGACAGAGTACGCGCTGCTTCAGTGGCGGGACGTCCCGTCCATGCGCATCGACATGGCGCGGCTCGTCCTCACGCGTCACCTCGCCTCGGGCAGCACGGGCGACGTCTACGTCGGCACGTACGCCGACGCGCCCGTCGCCGTCAAGACACTGGCGCTGACCAAACGATCCGCCAAGCATGTCCAGCGCTTTGTGGATGAGATTTCGCTCCTCGCGCGGGTGCGCGGGCCTTGCATCCTGCACGTCGTCGGCGCCGCGTGGCATCCAAGTGACCCAGCGTCGCTCCATGCCGTGCTCGAATACATGGACTTGGGCGATTTGGCGTCCTTCCTCGATCGGACACCGCCGACGGCGTTCCCGTTCGACCACAAGTTGCATTGTGCACTCAACCTCGCCCGTGCGCTCGCCCATCTCCACAGCCTCGACGTTCTCCATCGCGACCTCACGTCCCACAACGTGCTGCTGGACTCGACATGTGGCACGAAACTCGCCGACTTTGGTGTCGCACGGACTTATGTCCAAGGCCAAAACGATGCGATGCTGAGTGGTGGCCGCGGCACGTATCGGTGGATGGCGCCGGAAATGCTTCTCTCCCACGAATATGATGCCTCGGTCTATGTGTTTTCGCTCGGCGTCGTCCTCACCGAGCTGGAGACCCACCGGGAGCCGTACTCGGAGTTGACTGGCAAGACCAACGAGCCGCTGGATGACTCGGCCGTGCTGGGCTTGGTCCTTCATGGCCACCAGCGCCCGACGTTCACTGAGGCATGTCCACCTTGGTTCAAGGCCCTCGCGATGGTATGCATGGAGCAGGACCCTGCGGCGCGACCAACGGCCTACGATGTCATTCAGGTGCTCGAACGACACATCCCCGAATTAATTTAAACAAAGTGACAAACACTGCGAACGGACGATCGTCGTGCAAATGCCAAAGATGGTTTAAAGGTTGACGTGGGTCGTTGGACGTGGAATTGATGTTGTGGTGATTTCAAAGGTTGACCAGAATTCTGGCAGCGCCGACAGTGTCCTACTTTCCCATTGGCCAATAAATATCACTTCCTGTGATTTGATTGGCTATTACATCATTCAAATAATTGTCACAAATGTGTGCTTTTGATGTCGAGCGCGCTCGACTTGGCGTCGAGGAAGGCTTCGTCGCAGAGGAGTCGCGCAATGCCTTGGCCGCGACCCGCGGGGTCGACAAAGGTTCTCCGCATGTCCATCGTTCTGCGGCCCTATGATTGTCACCATGAGAATGTACCAGTATCGTCGTAGTACACGAGGATTTGCCATCGAGTTACAATAAATGCTTGGAAAATCGTATGAAATCGACGACACCCCACGAATATGCCTCGTCGTATACTTCCATGGCGCAGAGGTGGAACAACATGGTATATTATGTATTTAAACTCCCTTGCATGAGCGAACCAAGGTCAGTCGATTGCTCTCTTGCAAGAAATCAAGGCAAATGCGAGTCGCACGAGAGGCATAATGTTGCCTTGATCAATCATTTTTGTTGGATAGACCAAAAAATGACGCATGGACAACCACCTCTAACCCCCCAGAAAAGTCAAGCGATATGAGGGAGAAACCGAACCGAAACCGCCACCTGTAACCGATTGACAGCGTTGAAGTATACATCTAGCTAAGTACGATAAGTACGATATTTAGGTGTACAAAGCGCAAGCTTAAATATCCCACAGCAGTGAATTTGATTAAGTACGGTATTTCGTTACAAAATGGAAGCTTAATTTGAACCCGATTGATGGACCCATCTAAGTACGCTTCTTCCAACACCCACAACATTTGAATTGCCGCCAGCCGCCGACCGTCACACCCGGACGACAAGAACACCATCGCTGTTCATTGCACAAGGACACCATTCACGAACGAGTGTGTCTCCATGGACCCCTTCCAGCAGTTTGCATGTGTTTCGTTCCCCCTTGCGACTCCGACTGCCACGCTCGACATGCTCAAGGCCCTGCACCATGTCCTGGCGCCGTGGTATTTCCGCCATGACATCGAACAACTATCCATGCTACTCACGGAGTTTCCCTTCATGGTGACGCTTGTGGCGTACCACGCTGCCTTTGTCGGCTGCATTGATGTGCTCGAGTTTTTACACCACAATGGGCGCTTGACAGACATGCATCTTCTCGGCGATGTGGCTGCGCTGGGCAATTCGGTGCATACGCTCCACTGGCTTTGCGATGTCCTCGTTTCGGCGATCGACCGAGCAGACCAACGTGGTGGGTCGCGTGTATGTTCACCACCGAAGGCTTCGATCTTGCCAAGATATCGTCAATTCGATGAGGCAGCGCCCAGCACTGGGGTGCCTAAGAGACGATGCCAAGACTCGCACCATACCGAACGACGCGTGCGTCCGAAATAACTGAAGTTTGGGATCCACAATATATGACAGGTCGGTTCTCTTATGGCAGTTGGGGGAATCCGTCAAGTTTCTAGCCCAAACCACTATTGACCTCGTTGATCTCGAAAGCATGGCAGGTTTCGGTTGGGGTTTCATATGTATGATTACAATCACTTTATTTCAGGAAATAACCAATTATCCACTGTCCTATTCATACGACCCACCCTCTCACTGGGTGTACAAATGCCGGTCGCAGCCACAACCATTCAATTTCACAGATGGCGCCAGCAAATGGCAGTGTGAAAAGCCCCAGCAGCTTTCGATCGTAAGATGCGGCACGCGGTGGATCCCGTCTGCCGATCGAAAGGGAATCCGTTCGAGCGATAGAATAGGGACATTGGCGAGGCATGCGACCGAGTCGATGCTGGCACAATGGCGCAATCGAACCTACAAGAAAAGAAAAGCGGTGAGGAGACACTCGTGTGGGTTACTACCGTCGATGCCTGGGCGAGCGGTGAAATGTCTTGGACGAGTGGGCAATTGGCAATTTCGACATGCAAAGCCTGGGCCAGCGGCGAAATGTCCACGAGTTGCCTGGCAACAATTGTTTCAGTGAGCAACAATTTCTGAGCAACAATTTCTCGCGCAACGTACCGGCACCCATCGATGTGGACAGTCGGGACACCATGCAAGGCCGTCAAATCGACCACTTGGATGCAATCGGTCATGGAAATAAATTGCAACTTCGACAAGGTTGACGACGACGTCGGGAGTCGAAGGAAACGATTGCCGTGCAGCGTGAGACGGCGCACGTGGACGAGTCCATCAATGGATTGAATCTTTCCAACGCCAGTGAGATCCAAGGTGTCGACATGGGTCAACGAATTCACGTCGGCAATGTTCCAGCAGCCCGTCAAGGTGAGTTCATGCACATGACTAGACCAGAATCAATCCATCGCCGCCTCTTGATCATAAATACCTGAGCGCCGAGACATTGGTCACTCGAAAACAATTGGAAAGATCGACAAACGACGCATGGGCCAAGCTAGAGACATCCGAGATGGCCGAGCAGCCATCCAACACTGCCGACTGGACGTGTTTGAGCGAACGAATGTCGGTGAGACACCAGCTGCCAGAGAGGTCCACATGTGCGACGTTGTGCAGCCACTGGACGTCCACAATACGCGAATGGTGCCATGCGACAGACACGTGATGACATGGACCAACAATCTCATCACGGAGGCGGGTGTGGATGAGCTCGACAGTTGGGACGTGGGCAATCTCGCGGTGGTAGAAGCCAACATGGACGAGTCGAACGCGCTCGAGTTTGTTGGGGAACGCTCGGATCGAAACGGTCGTCGCGTGTTGGTTGCTCATTTCCACAACCAGCTTGGTCAAGCCAGGTAGCGCCTACGCCCCAGTCAATCATTCGAGTAGCGTCACGAACAGCGTACGGTAAAGTTCGTCAATTGGACGCACCGATGGACAGTCAGCGCGTCCAATTCGACCAGAGACGAGAGCGAAGCATTGGTCACGTGGGAACACGAGATGAGCGTGAGGGATTTGAGCCGCACGAGGCCACTGACATCAGTCACGCCATCGCAGCTGTCCAACGTTAATGTGTGTACACGGGCCAAGGCATCGACCGTAGAAAAGCCATGGCAGCTAATGGCTACGTTAGTCAAAAAGCCAAAAAGCCAAAAAGCAAAAAAGCCAATTGACGACGACGAGGGGAATATGGTTGCATACCGCGAGAGGTAGAGTGTGTGCAAGTGGGCCAGGGGGGCGAGATCGTCTTGTAGCGCGGCGTCGTGGTCGGCAGCCGTCGAAAAAGCCAAGCGAAGATGAGGCCAGGCGCGTTGGAGGTTCGTGACCATGGCCAAGGGCGTGTGCGATGGCAAGGCCACAACACCCGATGGATGGAGCGATTGGAGCGCCGTGCGAATGTCGGACGAGAGCTCCGAGAGGCGAAGCCACGCTGGGAGGCCCAGGGCTTGGCAGAAGGCATCGTGCCAGAGGAGACTTGTGAGGGGATGCTGGATCTGGACGTTTACGTCGAGACGGAGAGGAGGACTTTGTACCATCGGCGACATCAAGAAGAAATGCAGACAAAGGATGGGTTGTTTGGCAGAGAAAAAAACGAGGGCAGGAAAAGAATTGCACGTGGGAGAGGGGTAATTTTAAAACCGAGCGTTTCAAAAATACCCAGTCAACCAATCCCATCGAACGAGCATATGAGTTGGAAGGCAAATGGAACAGGCGAGCAAGGTCATTCAAGGCCCACGTCGTTGCATCGTGTGCTTGGAGTTGACGAATGCGAGTGGCAGATCATTGGTTCCCACGTATCGTCAATCCCAAGGTACAAGATTAAAGGGATGGTCAAGGATGCAAGCATTTCAATTCATAGATAGCAATGGCAATGGCGGGGAGGAATCGCAAGCCTTGGCTTCAAACAAGTGCAGGACACATCTTGAGGGACGACGAAGTCCTGGCAGAGCAGGTGGTGCCGAGGGGCACAAAGGGACACACCATCCTTTGTCAAGACGAAATCGCTGCTTGGCACGTCAATGGTCCAATTCAACATCGACCATGTATTCCATGCAACGATCAACCAAATGTCGAAAGGAGGAAGCTTGAGAAGCGCTTTGAGGGACCGCCGGCAGCAGCCAGCAACCTGAAAGTGATTTCGATCCACGTGCAGTTCTGAGTCTCATGTTGTCCCACTGTACGCTAACTAGGCTTCCTGTCGTGTCGAATGGGCACCGAATGTGTGGTTCTGGACCTCATCTTAGGCTTCGATTCGGATTTTGGTATCGTCATCACATTGACCTTGCTCAGGTGTCCCATCATCGTTGGACGTTTTGGTAAACAAGCAAGGGCCTTGTCAGGCATGCGCGTGTGAGATGGGCACGCAAGTTCAAGTCACTGTGAGCCATCCGGTCTCTCTTCTTCCTTTCTTGTCATTTCCACATTTGCCATCAAGTCACCATGTCATCGACCACCAACTACTCGCTCGGCGCTGTCTTGGCCGGGGCCGTCGCTGGCATCTCTGTCGGTGCGTTCTCGGCACTCTACTTGAACCCGGCCAAGACCGTCCGCAAGGATTTGATTCCATTCCACTCGGCCCAAGGCAGCCACGTGATGCAAAGCAAATCCAAAGATGACCACGACCACGCCCATGTCGACTATCACTTTGAGCGCATCTCGCACGACGAAGCCCGCGCGCGGTCCAAAGCGTTTGCGCAGTTTTTGACCATGCGCCGGTCGCTTCGATTCTACTCGGACGAGGACGTGCCCGTCGAGATCATTGAAAATTGCATCGAAGCGGCCGGGACGGCGCCGTCGGGCGCGCACACGCAGCCGTGGTACTTTTGTCTCGTCAAGACCGCGGCGCTCAAGGAACAGATCCGCCAAGCGGTCGAGCTCGAAGAAGAAGTCAACTACCAACGCCGGATGAACAAAGTTTGGGTGGGCGAATGCAACATCCTCGTCTCGGCCTTGCCCGACGCGTTCATCAAGCCCTACTTGACCGAAGCGCCATACATCATTGTCGTGATGAAGCGGTCGTACGACGTCGAACCTGATGGCACACGCAAGGAAGTGTACTACCCCGAACAAAGCGCGGGCATTGCCTCGGGCATCCTCATCACGGCACTCCACAATGCCAACTTGACGACGTTGACTAGCACCCCCATGGGCGCCGAGAGCAAGATCCGCACGATCCTTGGACGCCCCGCACATGAAAAGGTCTATTTGCTCATGCCTGTGGGTTACCCCGCCGCGAATGGCACGGTGCCATACCGTACGCCCGATCAATTGCGCAAGCCGATGAAGGACATTTACCAATTGTATTAGCGGTGCATTCATATAGATATTGAAAGTCGGTTGGACTCGTCAAAGATCGCACATATAATGCGAAAGGTTGTCGGTTTGATTTCATGCAAGACAGGTGGATGTGTTGACCCTGTGAATCGTGGCGTTGGTGGATGTTGCACGCCGGAGTAATATTAGCAACGACATTAGTACCAACTCGTAACCTAAGCAACGAACGGGGTTTGGAGGTTCATCTAAAGTGCATGGTCAACCAGGACGGTAGCATGCCTTGAATGTTGATGGGAAATAGGCCGATTGCGCAAATGTAGTTATTCGTGGTGCCCTCAACGACATACCCTCATGTTGAGCTTATAGTTCGCAAGATTGAGTTTGATGACTGCTGGGAAACCTTGCATATCCAGACCACAGACCAGCCACATGTCACACAAGGGTGACGACACATCTCAGTTTAAACCGCTTGTGTACATTTAACTTGGAACTGCATTGGTATTGGGCAGCCTTTGCATCATTCCACTGACACCCTCCCCAGTCCAATCTCAATCGGACCTTGAACCCGTGAACCACCGATTGGACCCATCAAGTCGTTGTCATTGCATTGCGAGATTCGGTCGCACCAGTTTTATCCATCTCAGGTCCGTCATCTGTCGCACCAGCCGCCTGCCCACTCCTGGCCTTCCTTTCATTCTTCGTTTTGCTGCGACCTTCATCATGCTCGCGTCCACAACCCTCGCGGCGCTTCTCGGCCTCATCGTGGCGCAATCTCCCGCCCAAATCGGCACCTCCTTCCCCTTGTCCATCGTCGGGCCAGCGGGGACGTCCCTCACGCGTGAAATCAAGTCCCCTGGCGCGTCGTACCTTGCCATTCACTTTCAAGGAATCGACTTGGCCCCGGGGGCCACTCTCACGCTCTCGACCCACGATGACGTCGTCCGCGTCACGGCCGCCGACGCGCACAACTTTGCCGACTACCTCGTGGGTGACTCGGTCCTCCTCACGTACACTGCCCCTTTGACTGCCTCGAATGCCACGCCCGCCTTTACGATTGACTCGTTTGTGGCTGGGGAGCGAGAGGATGCGACCGAACCTGAAGCGATCTGCGGGGCTGACAACACCCAAGCTGCTGTCTGCGTGCGCGACAGCGACCCCTTGGTGTACACGCGAGCCCAGGCCGTGTCACGTCTGCTCATCCAAGGCAAGTATCTCTGTACGGGCTGGCTCTTTGGCTCAGAAGGCCACTTGGTCACCAACAACCACTGCATTCGAACGGCCGAAGCTGCCGCAAACGTCCAAGTTGAATTCGAGGCCGAGTGCAAGACATGTGACGACCCAAACAATGCCAAGAGCGGCAAGTGCAAGGGCAAAGTCGTAGCCACGAGTGGCACACTGGTTCAAACGTCGCCCGAGCACGACTTTACATTGATCAAGCTCCATCTCAAGGCCGGCGTCGACGACCTTTCTAAATATGGATACCTCCAAGCACGCGCCACGGGTCCTGTCTTGCACGAAGAAATTTACATTGCCCAGCATCCCGCTGGCAAACCCAAGCGAGTGGCGCTGGTCGTGGATGATGGTAGCCGCGGGGTCGTGACCAAGGCGAGCATGAAGAGCTGCAAACCAGATGAGATTGGCTACATGCTCGACACCCAAGGCGGTGCGTCTGGCTCGCCTGTGCTGAGTGGCACAGACCACACCGTCGTTGCGTTGCATAACTGCGGCGGGTGCAACAATGGCGGGATCCAGATCCACCATGTTCTCCAAGCGCTGGAAGCGGCGGGGAACGTTCCCCAGGACGCCGTCGCCGATGACAATGACAACGATGGGTGGTCAGCCTGGCTCACGGACGTGGATTTGCCCGAGGGGGACCTTCAAGCCACGGCCCACGCAGACGCTGCCGCGTGTCGCATCGACTGCAAGGCCACGCCCTCGTGCCAAGCATTTGTGTGGACGACCGACGGGATGTGCTACCTCAAGGACCTAGGGTTTGGGGAATCGGTGCCCCTTCCAGGGGCGAAAGCAGCGATCAAGCTCACCAGTGCCGCGTGTGGCGACGTGCTCACCAACACGGATTTGACTGGTGATGACTTGGCTTCGACCAACCAAGTAGCCCCATCGCTCTGTTGCCAAGACTGCCACGCGATGGACGATTGCCACGCCTTTGTCTGGACGGACTTCAACGGCGGCACGTGCTGGTTGAAGCGCGACGTGGGGGATGAAACGTCGTATGACGGTGCCTACGCCGTGCTGCTCAGCTAAATGTATTGACATGTCAAACGTTGACCTGTTTCTGTGCTGCCACGTGTTTGACTGGGTTCTACTATCGTCGTCGGGTTGTCAAAGTATCCGGACATTGAAACCGGATACCGCCACACAAACAACGTGCCGCTGCAAAATTGCAAACGGCAATGTCCAGTTTCTGCCAATGCCCTTCATTTAAGTACCACGAAACTCTTCTGAAGAGCCCACCATGCGCAGACCTTTGTCGCCTTCGGGCTCGTTGCT
This sequence comes from Aphanomyces stellatus, assembly GCA_009835185.1. Taxonomy (NCBI): domain Eukaryota; phylum Oomycota; class Saprolegniomycetes; order Saprolegniales; family Verrucalvaceae; genus Aphanomyces; species Aphanomyces stellatus. Next base: position 11,436 of record VJMH01005159.1, on the reverse strand, counting down.
TGCCATGGGAGAGCCTTTGAGCCTCGCAACCAAGCTTGGTCAATCCCGTGTGACAACCTGCAAACGTAGGCCCTTCACTAAAGTACTCCCTTCATTAACGTTGTGTCCTTCAATAAGGTGATGTACAGAAAACCCAATCGTGGCTTCTGATTGGCCAGCCGGGGTGTTCGACCGCCGTGAGCAACAACAGAGCACATGCGACCGCCCAATTCGAAATCCCGTCGAGAGCGATGGGCCTCCTGAAGCGCGGCATGATGGCAAAGCGCGGGTCTGGCGAAGGCATGTTCCAGCGCAAGAACTGGAAGAAACGATATGTGGAGCTGCACGAAGACGAGCTGCGCTACTTTGACGGCGAAGGCGGCGCGCTCCGTGGCCGCCTCGATGTCTCCATGTGTACGAAGGAGTCGATCGCGATGCAGCCAGCCGACTGCGCGGCAACCGGCCCGGCCGCGCCAACAACGTGGCACATGTCAATCGACACCCCCGAGCGCCGCTTCTTCATGGCGTTCGGGACGGAAACCGAGATGCACGCATGGGCGTTTGCGTTCCTCGAAGCGTTCAAGATGAACGAAGAGACTGGGCGGAAGACATATGCAGGGTCCGACTTGCGTCGCTTGGTCAAGGAACAGAAACGGGGAAAGAAGTACAACCTCGAGCACATGAAGTTGAATGATTGATAATTATAAAATACACTAGAGCACAAGCACGTACGGGTCGAGGAGCGTGCTAGTCGATGGTGTTGACGAGAAGATGAGGTCGTCCGTGAGAGCACCCTCTTCCACGTCCATCATGCTTGGCGCATCATGCCTCTCGTTGCCGTCGATGCTGCACCAGCGATCGATCGTTTGATCGAGTTTGTTCAAGGTCCGGTCCAGCTTGGTCAAGGTGTGGTCCATGGTATTCAAGACGGAATGGAGCATGGGAGATGTGTGTCTTGGGTTGACGATCGAGGAATGAGGCATCGGTGCGCTCCTCTCTCGCAAATGCATCCGTCAACCTTCCACACGCATCATCGCGGATGACCCCATCAACACCCACGAGCAACACCCAATGATCGCATCCTGCTTGGCAACCTCTGATTGGCTAAGGAGATCGTCATTCTAAAATACCATCATTCTGTTTGTTTTATCGGGAATTGTTGTTTTGGCTGTTGCTTTGTGCGCTGTTGAGGCTCGGAAACGAGCTCATGTTGGATTTGGCCGACGACGGCCGATGGTCCCACACAAAGTTGGAGCCTGTAAAGTCACTTGCGACGAGGGTCGTGTTCCGCGCGGCGGCATGCGCGGCGGCGGTGCTGTCGGGCGCATGGTGGTGGTGCTGCGGTTGGATGAGCTTGAGGTTGAGGCGGTGGCTGCCCGAGGCGTCCGTGTCGAGCGAGTTCGAGAGCGGCTGCATGTTAGGCGACGCTTGCTGCCCGCGGATGACCTTGTTGACCACGCGTTCGCGGAACCGCTCGGCGTAGTAGGTTGGTTCGACGCACGAGATGCCTTGGCGGTCGAGGCACTGAATGTAGATGCGGAACCAATGCTCAATCTGCTTGCGCACGCTCCACGGGGTCAAGATGTCGATGATGCCCATGTAGACAACGCATTCGTTGTTGGTCGTCGGTGCGGTATGACTTGCGGGTGATTGGACCATCTGCATGGCCTTGGTCGAACTAATTGGCAAGTAACCAGTCGCTTTTGTGTCGGACGTGGGCGACGCGGCATACAACGACGAGTTACGGTGCCCATTGGTCGTCGTCGCCGTGGCGGCCGACCCAGCCGTCGACTGTTGCCGCGACATGGCTTTCGGTGGCGGGTGTTTTTTCTGGAGGCCCAAGAGCGTCAGGTCGTATGGATCCCGCGCGGTCGATGGCGGGCCAGAGGTGCGACTGCTGGCCAAGGCGCCGTCTTCGGCATCCATCATCGTGTGCTCGCCGCCAGTAGTATGCAGCCCCACAATGAGGGAATAATCAATCGAATTGATCGAGCGGAGGAATTCCGAGTCGGTTGCGAGTTGGTCGGCGATCGCTTCGGCCACTTCTTCGTGCAGCGAGATTTGCCGGTCGCCCCAATTGAGATCCTTGCCGCAACTACAACAAACATGTCAGCGGAACGGTACAAGAGAGATCACGTACATGTCTTGGACGTGGCCTTGCTTGCGGCTCGGGTTCATCTGACACACTTCCTGCGTCTTGCCGACCACAAATTCCTTTCCACAGTGTTTGCAGACCTTACGCACCGAGAGGAGATGCGGGTTTTCATACCGACCGACCCATGAGCCTTTCAAATCGTAAAATTCATCCACGACGACCGACGGGTTTTGCAAAATGTTGGCCAGCACGATGAAGCGGATCGTTTGGTCGTACACGATGAGCTCGTAGCACCCAACGTAGCGCGAGAGGAACGAGTTGGGGTACATTTGGAGGTGTCCAATGTATGCGGGGAGGATCTGCATGAGGTAGCCCTGCTCGGCTTCCGTGCACGTCTTGACGATGAACTTTTGGTCGCCCGTGTAGTACAAGAACGCGCCAGACTTGCCTTCCGAGAAGCGCTCCTGCGTGTGCGCGCGCATGCTGTGACCCAGCGCGTCGGACGTGATGCCCGAGAGCGACCGGATGAGCGCAAACGACGCGGCTTCGAATTCGTGAAAGATGGCTTTGTGGGATTCATGTCGCCCGATGAGTTCGAGGGAGCGGACGGCGTACGGCGACGGGCCTTCGGGGATCCATTCCACGGCCGACGAGATGGATTCGCAAATGCCCATGCTAGACATGCCGCGTGAGGTCATGCAAGGAACGACGACGACAGACCGAGCAAAGTAGAGCACGTCGCGACGCAAGACCCACTGCACGCCTTGGATGTTCATCAGATCGTCGTAGTTGCCTTGCCGCCACATGGCGTAGATCGTCGGGAGCTTCATCAAGTACGAGTAGAGGACAAAGATGACTACGAGCAAAACGAGTGAGTGGGAGACCATTCAACGACGACGTCATCCACTTACCGGTGCCCTTGAGCGAGAGACCCAGCATCCAGAATTCGTAAAACGAGACGATCTTGTCGGCCAAATTCATCCAAAACAAGATTGCAATCGACCCGACGCCCATGATGATCCAGTACAGCGCCGACGTGACAATATAGACACGCATGTGACGAAGCGAGAGGATGCGCGCGGCGGACGTCGTGATGTCGTCGTAGCCGTCTTGGATGCGATTCCGCGCGACGATAAAGAGCATGAACCCTTTGCCGTACAAGAAGGCGAGGGGCGCGACAAAATATCTGCCGTCATGTGAGACGGGAAGAAATGGCAGTGGGGACAGCGTACATGTGAAGCCACACGGACGCATTCGAGGAATTCGACTTGAACCAGCAGATGCCCAACTCGGTGAACCCGATCGCTTCGCTGTTGACGGAAAAGATATACGCGACGAGCAGCGAGATGGAGAGAACTACGAGGTGGTAGATACTCGTCCGAGTGTACGTGAAGGGATTCCGCGTCGTCGAGTAGAGGTCCAAGATCATCATGAAAAGGTACATTTCCTGCCCGAGGACAAAAAACTAGACACACGGCGGCATGAGATGCCGGACAGCAGGCGAGGCGGCGGCGACGAACCTGAGTCAAGATGCTCACGGCTTTTTCGGAGCTTTCGCAGTTGTTGTTGACTTTGTTTGGACCTGCATAGCCTGTTTGTGCGAGCATCGTGATGTGCATCCCCATGGCGCAGATCGCAATGGAGACGACGAGCGCGTTTGTGCCCTTCCGCAGCGGGAGGAAGAGGAGGTAACTGAGTACGACGAGAACGCATCCAAGGATCGAGAGGATGGTGAAGATGAGGCGAAGGGCCGCGACGGTGTCTCCAGGTGTCACAAACCCCACGGCCGCGCTGTTGTTGGAGGCGATGCTGTCTGCCATGAGATTGAATGTGTCGGCGGCGGCGGTGAGGTGCCGGCGTGCAACCGCTCTTTCTGCTTTGCTTGGGAGCCGCGGGGTGATGGAGACAGGCGTTGTCCGGATAAGCTATCCGGTTATACTGGCTTTTTGGATCTCTTTGAATTTGTATGCTCGACGAGAGCAGTAACGGGCTGTGGTGCAAGTGCAGGACTGAACCGCAGACTTTTAGTCTTGTGTCCGCTCGTTCTCACGCCTCCCGCGGCTCTCCATCGTGGCGGTGCCCTGCGCGGACACCATGCGAAAATGACAAAGGGCATGGCGGCGGCATTCTCCTCCCGCCGCCAGTCACACGTGCAGCGGCAGACCAGTCGTGTCAACCCGAGTCATGTGGCCGGAAATGGACACATCCAGCTGGCAGCGATCGAATCCGAGGGTCGAACTTTAAAAATACGCACGTGTGACAGGGTATTTGTAAGCAGCGGAATAAAAATGCCCTGCCACCATGTGGGAGATGGCGGTGGTGAGATCGAAGTCAAGTGCAATGCAACTGAGCGACAACGAAGGCCAAACAATGGGATGTGACATGGGGAGAGGAAGAGAAAGCTCCATCGGTGGGGTTGCGTGGTAGCCTTGTGATGCCTGCGACCCAATTCGCAAGTCAACGGGGCAATCGAACGAGTCTACAAACTACCACGTGCTTGTTTTGTAGATTTTGAAACCGTCAAGTGTTCCCATGGGGAAGATACAATCAAGAAAGGCAAACTCGGTTCATTCCATGCGGCTAGTTAACTTTACCGTAAAGCACAGAATAACTCACCAGACTGTTTTGCTCACCATTTTGTGATTTGCTGCTGGCTGGTGAGTTTATTTTGATACTTTTCCGGATAAAATTACGTATTCTTATTTTTATTTCGAAATATATATATTATTCGAGATATTTGTATGGTGTATTAAATATAATAGGTGAGCGCGATTCTGTGACAGCTGGTGAGTTATTGTGTGATTTGGGGTCTTTGGTGAGTAGTTTTGTGCGGTGAGTTATTGTGTGCTCTACTGTAGCTCATATATTTCAGCAAAGAAGTTTTCCGTGTAGTGGATTGGAACGTTTTTGACAAATGTGTGGAGTCCACGTCTTGCGTTATCACTCTGTCGGCACCAAATGGGTGTATTCATAAGCCAATCATTATTTTGCATCTCAAGCTTTTGACCAATCAAATCTCTCTTTCGAAATCCCAGGGAGCTATGAAACGCACCACCCTTCACCTTTGGCGGTGAGCAACTCACCACAAGCGGGCCTTCTCCGCCCATGAGTCTCCAAGTTTCATGGCGCATCCACAAAGATGGAATCTCGCATCTAGGGCTTTTCTCGGGACTTGATGAATGCAGATGCCGCCAATTGATGCCGCGATCAAAGTTGGCACGTTCCAGTTTAGAGTTTCTGGTCAGATATCCACTAGCAATTGGGTTTCGAGATGTGCAGAGAAGTTGGCTGAGAAAGCTCGCTGAGAAGTTGTGGTACTTGAACCAGCTCCTGACGACTCACTTGACGCCACCAACAGTATTATTTTTATTGATTCCTGCAAGGGACTCTGCGATGGTGAGTGATAGACTGCAATGAACGATAGACCCCAGATAAGAAAATGTCCCCACACCTTTTTGATAGCATTCCCTGGAAAAGAGAAACTAGTTCTGGAGTACAGATTGGATTGATTTAATTTGCCTCTTGGTTGGCACTAAGTGCACAGCAATGACGTAGTACAGTGGCGATGTGCCCGCACAAGTGGCGTGACGCTTGGGACTTCAACAATGGAATGGTACGAAGAGAACATTATTGAACATTGGCTCATCGCCAATGTCAATTTGTGTCTCTGCATGTTCGCGTGTGGCGCGCTCGATCTTCACAACCAAGATGGGATTCACCAAATTGTATGTAGGGAACAATACTGACTACATTTGTACAGCCAAATATATTGACTTGAGTTCATTTATATAGGTAGGTATTAATCTCAAAATCGTTCCCAACATTGAATATAAATTTTGAATTATCAAGATCATTCACACATATTTCATGTGAATTGCACTCTCTGCTTCATCTTTGCTCATTGCCAAGCAGAATTCGTTTTTTGCTCGATGGTGCTTCGCATCGTCTCGCTCTTGCCGTCGGCGACGGAGCTCCTTCACTTCCTCCTCGTCCGAATCAACGCCCAGTACCCCCCGGAGTCACCAGCCGCCGTCCTTGTCGGTCGCTCCCATGAATGCGATTGGCCGCCCGAGTATGCATCTCTCCCGGTCCTCACGGCGTCGCGCATCAAGGGCACGTCTTGCGCCGACATTGATCGCCAAGTGCGCGACGAACTCGCGGCCGGCATGTCCCTCTACTCTGTCGACACAGCTACCCTCCTCGCGTTGCAGCCGGACCTCGTCGTCACGCAATCGCTCTGCCAGATCTGCACCGTCAACTACGCTCAAGTCGCGGCACTGCTCGAAGTGATCGAACCGCGGCCGCGCATCGTCGACACAAACCCCGGCTGCATCCAGGACGTGCTCATGGACATCCAGCGACTCGCCGACGCGATGGGCGAGTCGGGTGTCGGTCGAGACCTCGTCCTCGACCTGCAGACGCGCCTCGATGCTGCGCTGCTCCATGTGACCCACCCGACGGGGCTCAAGATTGGCTTTCTCGAGTGGACAGACCCGCTCTTCTGCGGCGGGCACTGGACACCACAGCTCATTGAGATGGCAGGCGCGTTGCATCCACTCAATCCGACCCGCGGCCTCCATCAAGGTACACCATGCCTCGTTGTCACCAACCACCTCGTCCTAGGCGCGCCGCCCTCACGCATGATTCCGGCATACGACTTTGTCGCCATGGACCCCGACATCATCATCGTCGCCCCCTGTGGCATGGAGATGCCGCCGACGGAAACGGAAACGGCGGCGCTCGTCGCCCAGCCATGGTGGACGCCACTTCGCACGAAGCCGCTCTACGTAGTGAATGGCAACCACATGTTCAACCGGCCCGGGCCTCGGTTGGTCGATGCGTTCGAGTGGCTCGTTTCGATTCTGCATGCGTCTATGCCGACTCCCGTGTCCTTTCCCGCCACGCGCTTCCCCAACGACACGACTCTTATTAGGCCTTGACCTTGGTCGGCTTTTTCTTTCCTGGTGTTGTTTTCTTGACGGCCGCGACATTGGGCTTCTTGGGTGTTTCCTTCTTGGGCGTGCCGTCCTTCTTGGTCGGCTTGGCGGCGTTTGCCGCGGCCTTTTTCGCTTCAATCTCCGCGGCCTTGGCCTTCTTCAGTGCCTCCCACTTGACCTGGTGCTTCTCGCGACGCTTGGCCGCCTTGCGCTTGTTGCGCGCGCGCTTTCGTTCGATTTCCTCGGGCGTCGTGCACGCGCGCTTGTGTTTCTGCATTTTTGCACGGTCAGATGGCGATGAGGAAGATGGAAGACTTACCTTGGATTGCACGTGGTTGAGAATATCCTGTTCGTTGAAAAGCTTGATGGTCGGGCACACCTTGCAGTTGAACGCCTGCCGGCCATCGATGACCGTGGGCACGAAATCGTCCAAAAACGCAGGTCGTTCGCCCTCTTCTTCCGCGTCCTCGTCACCATCGTCATCGTCGCCATCTACATCGTCGTCTTCCTCGCCATCACTGTCGGCGTCCAATTCCTTGCGCAGCGCGCGCGTGTCGTCGTCTTCAAAGTCGTCGCCGCTGTCGTCGTCGTCCGCAGCATTTTCATCGTCGTCATCATCGTCCCCGTCCTCATCTTCGTCACGTCCCATGTCCGAGTCATCACTGTCCGGTTCATCCACCACCAAATCTGCGTTCATGATGTCCATGTGCCGCTGGGCTGCCTTGAAGAGCGCCATCTTGAGCCGCGCCGATGTCGGTGTTTTCAAACTTGACTGGTGGGGATACCAAAAACTATCTTCCGGATAATTGACGAATCTTATCCGGCAGCCAACAGGCACAAACAAACTGCCATGTCAATCGAGAGAGCCTTTCTCTCACCACGGGAGTGAACCTTCTTCTGCTACATGGAATCGCCTTCTCATCGAGTCTCCACCAAAGCAGATCCAAAGTACGACATGCGCATGCGGGGCCTAGCTTACGTGCTGTGAAAGCTCCCTACCGAGCTCAACATTGAGCTTTCTTTCCCTCCACGACAGCGACAGCGTTCCCAAGCGACAGGGAGCAAGAAGCGAAGCGTGTGGGAAGAGGACAAACCAGCATGACGTACGTTTTTGTCATCGTTCCTAGTGGAGGGTCATTAGAGGCTTTGAACCATGTACAATGTTCCCCCTTGCTCATGCCGCACCGACGACGCACGGCAAGCCGATCCAAGGTTTTAGTTTTGGGGATTTCATGGAATGAACGACCTCCGATTGGTCCATCTAAAACATTTCATCCAATCAACTTCAAATGTTTAAGACTTCAACCTGATCTCCTCATCATCTCCGTCGTCGACCGTGTGCCTGCCTGTCTTCGATCATGGTCCGATCCAAGGAGCACAAGGCGCGCGGTGCATGTGTTCGCATGCGCAAGATGCGTGCCAAGGAAAAGGGGGAGAAGGAGCGACTCCATGTCCAGCTCTCTCACTTGCAGGACACCCTTCGCCGCCTGCAGATCTCTCGCCACGTGCTTCAACTTGCGTCGCCGGCATACAAGTATGCCGCCACGGTGCTTCTCAAGTACACGCAGGCCCTCCAATACCAAGTCCAAGACTGCCATCAACTACTCCAACTCTTGTACGCGTGGGTCGCCGCCCAGCAGCCCCATTCGGTACGGCGGTGTGCATCTATTTCATCCCGCGATCCGATCGATCGTCTTCATGTAGGGACTCGACGCATGGATGCAATCCCCACTGCCGACGACATCCATGCTCCTTGCAGACCCCGTGGCTCGACGACATGGCTGCGAGTGGTGGAGTCAACGAATCTACCACACCGCGATGAAGTCCCTCCCTCAGTTCCCCTTTGACGCGACGGCACAAGATACGATTCGGTCAACGCTGCATACATGCGAGACAGAGCACGGCGTCCACGTGAGCGCCGTTGAAAGCCCTGGTCAGTTTACCGTCTTTGCGAGCTTGGAGTACGTGGCGGCGGCGTGGTGGCGACTCACGCTTGAGCCCCAACGAGGAACCCACGAGGTAGGAATGATCACGATGATTGAAGAGAAATACCTCATGAGACGAGGCGGTGCTCGAACGAATGCACGATCGGCTCGTGGTCAAGTACGAAAAACGACACGACACGTCGTCAAGTCGAGTGTCGATTGTCGCGCGGGTCGATGACGACGACGCTCCACGCATTGTCCTCACCGACTGCTGGGTCGCCCACGACGAATGCCATCCGCTCGTAGACGACCGCGAGTTTCGCGTGCATGGATTTGGGTGGTGCGTCAAGCTGCGAAACTCAAAATAAGTGGTTGGTTTAGGGCTGTGTTTGAGAAAGTGACCGACGCGATCACGTTAGTCCGCGCGTCCGAAGTGCATTTCACGCCGCTGACGGCCCATGGCCTCATGCCACTTGAAGACATGGCGACACGTGTGTATGACGTGGCACCACGAGAGCTCAGGCAAGAAGTTGCTGAAAATGGGAGGGCTTGCGTGAGGCATATGCGAGCTGCAGTGGAGTCGCCGACCCACGCAGCAGCTGTGAAATCGTTTCTTCGAAACGTCGAGCAGACGTACGAGGACGGCGAGTCGCACTGGACACCAAATTCACCGACCCTCGTGGTGCAGTCTTAGTTCTATTCAACTTGCTCGAAGCATTCAGGATCGCAAATGTCTGCGCAACAACAGTCGTAACGTTAGCATTGAATTGAGTCCCGATGCTGATGACTTTGTCAAACGAAATGAGCTTTTAAATAAATGAACAATGGTTTAATTCGTAGTAGTATTATTGATTTGTATGTTTATATTGTATGTTCGTTGCCTTCAACCTCTGCCTTTTTTAATGATTCATTTATGACAGTTTGTAAGGTTGAACAAAATCCAGCTTCCGCATGAGAAATTACTATTGCGTTGTTCGAGAGCAAAATGATATTTTGAATTTGTGTTTTATGGTCGATTTTGCTGCTTTGGACAAAAATGTGTCGACAACAAAGTAAAAAATGTAAGTATATTTGTCCTTCAACGACACGAAACTGTCATATTATCTGTCCGAATAAGTCACGGCTAGTCAAAACCAATATTATTATATACCCCGGAGTATCACATTCCCTCTTGACGACACTTGACGATAGCTAGCACCCATGCGCCTTGTGTTGCTTGTTATTGCCCTCGTCGCGTCTCTCTCCATGGCGGGGAATTATCGCCCCTGGGCTATGCTCTACTCCAACGCCTCCTTTTCAGGTGATGTCACAACACTGGAACCCCACACCACCCTCTCCAACCTCAGACCAAACACGTCGTTTGGCTCCTTCAAACGTCTCCCGCCGTGGAACCTGACTTTTGTACTTGTGTTGTACTCGAACCATGACCGACTGTACCTCTTGGATACCAACGAATACTTGCCTCCCTTGGCTGTCGACTCGCTGGGAGTCGTATCTGCGACTGGCACAGACGCAGCCATCACGCTGTTTGGCAATACCAACTTCCACGGTCCCATGCGACAATATTTGAAACCAGCACAAGTGCTAGAGGCCAATGCATCCATCGCATCGATATGGATCCTAGAGCAAGACCTTGTCGTAGCCATCTACTCTGAACCTAACTTTGGAGGCAACCGCACGTTTGTTGTGGGCGATTGCACCGATTTGGCGCGTTTCAAATGGGTCGTCAAATCCTTTCAAGTGATGACACGACATGAAATGTATCGTCTCGTGCGCAACGAATTCGATTTGACGTCAGTTATCATGTGGTTTGAAGCTGGTTACCCCTCGCGATATGCCGACCCTGTTGCCACGTTTGACATCTTGGAGGTCGGCCAAGAAAATTCGGCCTTGCACCTTGGATTGCGCTTCTGCAAGCTGGACATCCCACGTGGTTTGGCTGTCGTGTCCTATTTAAGAATCAATTTCAAAAGGCCGTCGCTCGTGTACAAGTCGTCGCAATCCGTTTACTCGATGTGGTCCTTCCGCGTCATGACAGCCAATCAAGCGACGCCGTTTGAAAGAAATGTCGCGTCCGCCGTGCGACTCTACACACTTGAATCAAACGATGAATTGGACGTGCTGGTGGGCGAACGGCTCGACTCGATTGATTTTCTCACGTCTTCGTTTGGCAGTCGATTCGCATTCATGGTGGTCCCGCCTGGTTTCCAAGTCGTTGGCTATGCAGATTACAACCTTCGGGGGTATCGCATCATGTTTCACCCGGGCGTTCATGCATCAATTGAAGTGTTGCCACCAAAGTTTACGAATTTGTCGTTCCATCTTGGCCAACTGAATTCGTTCCAAGTCGTCAACTCCACCGACGATCTTGCGGAACCTGGGAACCCAAACGACCAACTCCTCCCCGTGCAATGTTTCCCTTATCCAGGCAACACTAGTATTCATTTTTACGTTGGTGAATCTTACCCGATTCTGCTCCCCAATAGTTGCAGACGGTTGC